>JASCZW010017285.1:0-17292 GCA_034211315.2 Aedes japonicus | reverse complement strand
GTGACTATGTCTTTTCAAGCAACTTTGCATACTCTGTTTTTTCAAAATTTGTCTAGAACTTGAAAAAGGCTTTGATCGATTTTTTAAAAAGCAACATAACTGGCAACATAAAAGGAAAAGAGTTACATAAAAGTGATGTATGGGTGACTTTTAGAAAATTGTCATAAATTTAATGCAAAAAATTTGTAAAAATTGTAAAATCGATTCTTACACGCTAAAAACAATATTTTAAAATTTAAAGTCAATTTGCAAAAAATGACTATCTTAGAATTGGACGAACTTTTTTCTTAATATAGGCAATTTCATTGTCTAAAAGTTCACCATACATTGCGAGATGGATACTTTTAAGAAAAAAAAAGTTTTTTTAACAACAAATTTTTCATGTCCAATTTTAACCGTGTATCGCGCCAACTCGTCTTAGAATTGGGTTCAAAAACCACATAGAAGCCAATTAAATTTAATTATAATGCAAATTTGGATTTTTTAAGGGTCTTTGAATGTTTGGAAAATGCTATTTGGAAAGGGCTTATTTTAAAATTATTAATTTTAAACTTTAATGATAATACAATTAAATCAGGATCCTGTTTATTACCAAAGCTTTGAAGTATATTACAAGAATGACAATAAAGTGGAAAACAAAAGCTTTATCATAATATCTGAAGCATTGACCCATGACTCAACAGCAGTTCAGTTGTTTATATCAAACTTGCTAGATTTAACGAAATTCAATATATTGCTCAAAAATTATTTTCATGCCAGATAGAGCAGTGGCCCATTATAACTTTGCCAGCGTGTGCAATTTCAAGTCCATATATGGATTGGAACGTCTCACGGAAAAGGTTCATGTAATGCTATTGGTGGTAATCTCAAGCGAATGGCAAAGAGAGGAAGCCACACAATCAAAACTGCTCAATGACTAAGCAGTTGAACAGGCAAATTTAAGTATTACAAAACTGAATTTCTGCTTCATTTCAGCTGAACAGTATGCAAAATTGTCAGAAGAACTTGAGAAGTTCTATAACCACGTAAAGACCATACCGGTTACACAGGTTCATTGCTTTGTAACTATTTCAGAAAATCTTATTTCAGCAAAAAGGTTTTCTGATTCAAAGGATAATCAAAAAAAAAAATCTTTGTAAGTGAAATATCAATTTAATATATGTTTTTACCTAATACATGAAGATGTACATAAACAATTTTAATAAAATTAAACCCTTACCTAGCAAGAATCTATGAGTTTTCATTGACATACACAGTATTAAGAAAATTCATATAACGTCATTTATGAATCGTCTTTGAATGAATATACATCAAGTCTTATCATATTAGAATTTTTTAATTTGATAAGACTTGATGCATATCCATTTAAAGACGATTCCAATATGGCGTCCGCTATTCTTTTAGATTTATCAGCCCCCCTCTATCACATTTTTTCCCATATCTTTTTACAAGATAAACGAACCCATATTTGAAGCCAATAGGAATATCCGAACAAGCAGTTATGAATGACATGTACTTAAACGTACAGTTTTGGTTCTATTTTACTGATGTGAAGGGAAATTTTATGTTTTTTACCCTTTTCAAATGTAAATCTAGATAATTATCATGTTTTTCGATAATGTTTAATTTATTCAATTCTTTATGACTGCTAAATTTTATTGGATTCTATAGAAGTGTTGAGTAACGTAACTAGACGAGTTTGCGTGATACACGGTAAAAATAGGACACGAAAAAATTGTTTAGCATGTAAGAATTGATTTTACAGTTTTTACTATTTTTTTTCCTAAAAGTAAAGACGATTTTCTAAAAGTCACCATGCATCAGTTTTTTGGAAGACTTTTCCTTTTTGAGTTATGTTGATTTAAAAAACAATCGATCAAAAAACCTAAGCCCTTTTCAAATGGTAGTCTAAATCAATTTTGAAAAAAAAACGAAGTATGCAAAGTTGCTTGAAAAGACATAGTCTACACACTCACCAAGTTTCATTAAACTCTGAGAGGGTGTTGCCAACTACTGGATGAGTTGGCGTGAAATTCATCTATAGTATGACTGCCGACATATGTGAAAATTTACAGAGTGATCATCTGCCATTACTTGAATCAAACGTGCAAGTGACCAGTCAATCTAATCTAATGTTACGCAGCTAATTCTTGAATGCATCCTGGAAAATGATGGCTTCTTGAATACAGGAAGAGGATTTCAAGAAATAGAGCGATTCCAGAAAGAACTAAAATCGCTCTACTGCTTTGAATCAAGGGAAGGAAGAAAGCGTGGACCTCCCGTACCAAACGCTTCCATGTAGAGTTAAACAGTGTGATACTTTGTACTTTATCGTTGGGAGCATCGGTGCTAGAAAGATTGGTTTATGCTTTTTTTGCCTGAGGGTGAACTTTTGGCATTTGAACCAAAAGCCTGGCAATAATTGCCAAGGTTATAGCGCCTTATCTCGCTCAATGGTGGACTAAAATTTACGACGATGGATAAATGCGAAACTGAAAATAGCATAAAAAATATTGTGAAGGGATGTTATAATATAAAATGAAAGTAAAATATGTGTGCTGTCTGCATGTCTTTCGATTGTGGTCCTGCTGCAATTGTAGATGGACTTGCATTATCATTGCCATGAAGGAAAAAAAAATCATACAATACTCGGAAATTCCATGGATGATCCAAAATTATATACCGTATAAAGAATACTTACAGTTTTCGTGGTACGGTAAGATTACAGCATACTAACTTACCGGGTTCGCGTTGCCTACATTGCGTTGGTGGAACTGCCTCCTAAGGTATTGCGTTTCTTATTCAGCCGCTGTTTTAGCCGCACCTCCTTGGCGGTCGGACGCTCGGCACGCACCTCCTCAATCTAGCTGAAGTCAGAAGGACAACAGTGTCCAGGCTGCACTACCAGCTAAGTACGCAACCCTTAGCTGGCGGTATTTGTCATCTATAGACCCGTGAAAGCATGAGGAAGGAACTTGTGAGGACCAGAGCTATGTTGAGGGGACGCACGCTCCATCACATTTGTCGACACACCATTTTGCAGCCCAAACGTGCAAGTGACCAGTCAAATTATGAAAATGGCCAATATTCTCTGCCTAGAATGATATGACTAAATTTTTCACTGATGACTATTATTTCAGACCATTTCAGCGAACAACATAAGGAAAAATGCCTTGAAACCGAATGTCAGTTATTTGAAAGCCATATTTCTGAAAACCATTTGATTAATTTGTTTACTTGTTTAAATTAAATTAAACAAAATTGACCTAAAAACATTTTACAGATTTTTTGTACTTTATTTCAGAAACTTACTTACCTTTCCAATCAGACTAAGGCCGGCGTGGTCTCTGCTGTACACAGAAGTTGTCTCCATTCTCCATTCCATGGCTGTCACTCGCCAGCCTGACTGTCTGCGGAGGGTCCACAGGTCGCCTTCTACTTGATCGATCTACCTTGCTCGTTGCACTCCTCTTCTTCTTGTACTTGTCGGTTCGTTTTTGAGAACCATTTTCACTGGGCTGTCGTCCGACATTCTTACGACACACACACCCTCGTATTTCGTCGAATCAAGTAGGCCATGATATTAACATATGTTTAAACTACGCTGTATGCGCATTAGTATCTTCTTGAGGTCACTGGGAAGATCGAAACAACTCGTGTTTGTAAACAATTCCATCGCTGAAAGTGGGTGATTTATTACTTGTTAGTGAAAAGCATCTTTTTCATTGCCTAAGTTTTCGAACAGTACCTTTCACTGTGAAAATTGATATGGAAAGCATAAAATCAATGAATCCTAGAGGGTTTGAGCTGTTTAGTGGAATACTTGTAACTATAAATTAGAAGAGAAATTAGTAATCTCCATTTAATTCCAACTACCTTTGCTTATCTTCGACAGATACGCATATTTCGTCTACAATGTGCAGACTTCTTCAGTGTCTTGTACGAGTTATTAGTACGAGACACTGAAGAAGTCTGCACATTGTAGACGAAATACGCGTATCTGTCGAAGATAAGCAAAGGTAGTTGGAATTAAATGGAGATTACTAATTTTTCTTCTAATTTATAGTCATAAAATCAAGTAAGTAATATCCAATTCAATGTGTTTCAGTTGGACATATTTCGATCATTGTGATAAGTAAAGCTTCCAAGTCATGCGCATGAAGTTATATAGGAAGAAATAATCTACAACTTCAAACAGCATTTAAAAACAAGTACATCAAAACACATCTCTGAAAATTGCACCAGATCTCATTTATAGTATTCTTAAGAGAAAGGAAGCGATTCCAGCTGCTCTGATTTGCTCTATTAATAGCTGTTAACGATTTTCTAGGTGATACTCTTACGCTCAATATCATGGATATATAAACAGTGGCTTTCTGTTGATCCGTCCCAACGAAAAGCTCATGTGTTGAAGTTTCTGTCTGGTAGACCCCGAATGATTTCTCCGAGGAATTTGAGAATGAGTTAAAGCAGTTTTGCAAATTCTTTTGTTTCAAAATTGATCAAAAATGAGCAAAGTGCTTTCGATCATCCAAGAAATTCGAGAACTCTGGCTGGTTGTCTTCGCCTGTAAATCTTCCTCGCAATCCGAATACAAATATTGAAGGAATTGCTGAGTCTTCATTCAAAATCGCCAAGGGAAGACATCAAAAACCGTTTCAGAAATGTTCAAATAAAACCAAGAAACGGCGTGTTGAAGACCTCATCAATAATAATGAACCCGAGGAGCTAGCATTTGCGGCTAATATATCAAGTAGCTCAAGCGCAAAACAGGAATTGGTTATGACAGCGGCACAAGCTGAAACAAATCATTCCCAAGCAGGTTTCCGCATCTGAAACGTCCGCTTAAAAAATAATCCCTCAAATCATTTCTAAGGATATCCTGATTCTATAGTATAAAATATAAGAGCTGGCGTTTACGTCACTTATGAGATGGTCCATTGGAAATTGGTCAATTGTTGTAAAAGAAACTGTTATCATGCCTCATATTTTTCCTAAAGAGATCCTGATTCTTTGAGGCATATCGTGAATTTGACGTTTACGCCACTTATGCAATTATTAGTTTAACATAGGTCAATAATGCAAATAGTAGAAAAACTAGTTCACAACCATTTTCCCAAAGACACCATTGAGTTAAAACGTGTAGAACGCAAGTTATAATTTTTGTCCCGCAGCTCCAAACGTTCGAAGCACTATGCGACATGCTCAGCCCATCGTAGTCGACCGATTTTTGCGATGTGTACGATGGGAGGATCTCTCAGCAATTGGAGCAATACGTGGTTCATTTGCCTCCTCCACGTTCCATCTTCCATCTGCACTCCACCGTAGATGGTACGCAGCACCTTCCGTTGAAAGGCTCCAAGGGCGCGTTGGTCCTCCACTAGCACTGTCCATGTTTCGTGGCCGTAGAGAACTACCGGTCTAATTAATGCCTTGTAGATGGTCAACTTTGTGGTTCAGCGAACTTTGTTCGATCTTAGCGTCCTTCGGAGTCCAAAATAGGCACGATTGCCAGCCATAATGCGCCTTTTTATTTCTCTGCTGGTGTCGTTATCGGCGGTCGCCAATGAGCCCAGATACACGAATTCATCTACTACCTCGATTTCATCACCGTCGATCTGAACTCGTGCTAGGAGGCTAACATTGTCTTCTCGTGAGCCTCTTCCCTTCATGTATTTTGATTTCAGAAACTTATGTACTATATTTCAATGGTTAATATTAATTAATTGAAAGTGATTATTGTATTTACCAAACAAAATTTGTGTTTTAGTACAAAACATTCAAAATACTAGGTATCTGCTGTCTTTCAAAAAGGTAGATTTCTTTAAATACCTTGAAATTGCAATCAAAATAATGTGTTTGTCAATTCTCGAAGCAGGTTGCAAAAACTTTGTGAAATTTTTCGATATCGTTGAATTTAAGAACAGCCTTCACCTTTCCAACTCTGAACACTCAGTGTTGAAGAAAGTGCAACGCTGCCTGAAGTTTTTTCCGCTTGAAAATTACCGCTTTTCCGCTGTGTGCCATCGCTTTTTGAACAGAACAAGAATGTAAAAGATCACACCAACCGAAGACGGAGATAACCCGTTTCATGTCTAATGACGAGGCAAAACTCGCAAAAGCCGGTGCAAGCAGCAGGACGTCAGCCACTTACTATTTATTAACCAGCAGCAGGGCATACATACTGCAAGCTTTCGTCTCTGTCTGCGGCCCGGCTCGAGCACTTGAGACGTGGTATTGCACCATGGTTCGATCGTGTATCAAAGAGTAATCAATGATTCGGATTTTAATTTGATTGCGCAAAAGCAGC
This sequence comes from Aedes japonicus, assembly GCA_034211315.2. Lineage (NCBI taxonomy): Eukaryota > Metazoa > Arthropoda > Insecta > Diptera > Culicidae > Aedes > Aedes japonicus. The sequence continues at coordinate 10,982 of JASCZW010017285.1, read as the reverse complement.
CGTAACCTACTTGAGCGGATGTCGGTTGGTGGTGCGAACACATGTGTGTAGCTGCAGGTTGTCAGAATATTTCATAATTTGAATTACGCACGAGAGATTCAAGTCTGCAGCGGCGCGGCGGCGGCGGGCAGAAGAGGTTAAGGAGCGAAGCAACTGCGGTGTCAAGTTCAAAGTAGTGAAGCCGGACTTGAAGGATGTCGTGCCGGTTCCGTTGTTGGAGGGTTAGTAGGCTAGACTGAGACCGTCGGCGAAGAAAGTTGGCACAGCAGAAACGATGACAGATGGTTTCTGCCCGTGTTTTCGTGGTAATTATTGTTCATTTTTTGTGTACTGTTGATGTGGAAAATTGCTGTTGTTTTTCTCGTGCCACTTGGTAGCGGGGAAAATTTTTTCAAATATGTTTGGCCGTTTGCATTTTGTAGGCTTGCGACGTAAAAAGGCGAATTCTTCAGAAATTGAGTCATTCAAAATTGAGTTTAGAAGTTTAGGAGTGAAAAGACAACAAAGCTGCAGAATAGAAATTTGATACAGTTTTGATAATTTGTAATCCTGTCCATCACAACAAAGTTTTCTTAATTGAAACTGACTTGACTATTGGTGAAATTAAGTCTAATTCGACTCAATTTTGAGGTAAGGATACCGGACTGTTTCCCCATTAATATTGATTAAACAGCCTACTGCTCCACACTTTCATAGACACACATGTCATAAATAGCTTTCTCATCGCCCCAACCAAGGGCGACTGCCGCTATTCTAATCGATGTGTGCCAACCAACTATCACGGCATTATCTCGCCGTTGCCATTTTCCACCAACAACTCCCGGTCATGGTGGCGGAAACGATTGAACCAGACTCTTATCAGCTCGTTGTCTTCGACAACAACGGCGACGCAAATCTTCGGATCCATCCAGCAAAGTACAAACATTTTCAAAACTTGCCGCAATGTCATTTAAAAACCCTCGCACTATACCTGTTCTAATATTTTTGCCCCTCCACAGCATCCTACAAAGTAGGCCGAAAATTGCTAACTCTGAAGCAGTAAAACCCCTTTTTCCCCCACACCCCAAGCTCGGTGGTGCATTCACGCACGTATTGCAGTGCTATAAAGCCATAAAATGTTATAGTGGCAATTGTCCTTGACAGTTTTATGGAGGTCCCGGCAACCGAATCGAGCCGGGGCCTTCCGGGCATGGAAACCGAATCTCGCGAGCTGGCACGGATTGGGCCCACCTTCATATTTAGTGAATTTTCGTGACGCTCTGAACCCTCCGAGGACCTTTAATGTATGTACACACATTGTACCGGTTGAGCCGGGCGTGCAATGCACGGATTGAAACGAACTGGCCCGGTCAGTGACGTATGTGTTTGTGTGTGTGCTGTGGGAACGCAGTCATGCAGTATGAAGCCGGACCGTAATTACTTTCTGAAAAGAGAGCGGGTGGGAAGTTTTTACGGCCCAAAACCGCGCACGGTCGTAAAAACGTGTTAAAATTCAACTCAGTTGTGTCTTTACTCGTGATAGGGTTGGTCAGTTTGGTTGACTGGTATTTTTTCATTGTTATTGCAAAATGAAGATGGGCTCTCGAAAACTGTTTCGTTAGTTACTGGTAACACTGATTTATTAGTTGTTGTATTTATTCTTTGGATTTAATTTTTAAAATGATGTTCTATGGTAATTCAATGATCATATTTGTTTCGAGAAGAGAATATTATTCACCGGTGATTGGCGACGACTGATGGCGACCAACGTGACTGAGAGGGGACACTTTCGCGACAAGTTTGTTTGACCGATGAATGAGAAAAACTGACCACTTTCGGATTCGGTGGAATAAGTAAAAACTCTAGCGATCGTTTGTTTCATACGAGAGTTATACTTCAACTGATTTGGGAAAAATACAATTCAATTTGGGTGGTAGTGGTATGCAAAGCAAGTTATGCATGATCTTCTTCACGCAGAAGTATTTCATAGCATGGTATTTGTTATCCGTAAACTGTTATATAATTTACATTACAGATCAAGAAATTAAGGAAAATATTATCAAACTATTTAGTAATTATTCTACTCCGAACAATATTAAAGCAATATTTCTAGGGTTTTTTTCATTAGGGCGAATCTGCAATTGAGAGACTCTTTTTGATTACTTTCTCTTTAATTTATCTTCCAGTCACCTTCAAGTTTTTCATTTAACTATGGTAGCCAACACTGTTGTGTTTCTATCTGCACTAAAGAATCCCTTAAAATATTTTTAATGGCGCTGTAATAAATGAAAGAGAGCGAGAGAGGAGAGAGCCTCTCATTGTTAGATTCGCCTTTTGAAAAAAAAAATCCTAGATTAATTTAGTTATTGGCTTCTTCAAGTCACGCACTCTATTTTTAATGCTTCTTATCAGCTTTTGAACAACATTTTCATCGATAATTCTGCTGGTTTTTACATAGACTTTTTGAAATTTGTCGACGTCATCGGCCCACCATTTTCACGGCCTTATTCTCAGGCAATTTGGAAGATCTTTTCTACATAGATGTCAAGATTTTCAAGATGTCACTTCCCAGCAAATTTTCATTTCACTAGGGAGACGATCGAAACCTTATCGAAACTTCGTGAGCCAGGACCGTGCTTGTAATTGGCTACATTTGGGTTATTTTTTCTTTTTGTAGGTCTTCAAAGAACTACGTGTCTTAACGCACTGAACCGTTCCAATTGATTTTCCAAGTTTGTTTGTCCAATATCAAATCGACAACATCTTTTTGCTTTCAACCTGTAATCTTTTTGTCCAAATATGGTTGGATTTGATGAACCAGGTTTTTGTCTACGACCATGTAGATACTTTATAGTATTATGTGTTCTGAGTCGTTAAGGCGTAATGTCGGTCTGTACATCATAAGTCTTATTAGAGATTAGAGTCTTATTAGAGATGCTACCTTGTCTTATCATTTGGGTTCCTCGTTTAAATAATTATTTATATTACAATCTTCGTAATTCTTGTTTTAATTTTCTCCTCTGGAATTTCCTATTATTCCTATATTTATTTGCTATGCTCAAAATCAAAATTTCACAGAACAAATTAAAATTAAACTTCTTAAAAACACTTAACTAATTTTGACATATGATCTATTGGTCAATCCATATTACTCCTACCCTTACTCCTACTATTACTACCAAGGACATCAATGTACAACTCTATGTTCACGAATAAAATCTTAACTGCTTGTGAAGAAATGAATAATCATGATTTTAAAAGAAATTCGGCAATAATCGCGTAATTTATGCCACATTTGGTGCACAGGTCGAATGGAGGGGATAAGCTGACATTACATATCATTGCACAGTGGTCCAGAATGCGAATTTAGCTGGAAAGATACATTTTCAGCCTATGTCTGAGGTTTTGGATCAAAATTGTCTACTATGAAGTTGATTCTAATAACAAGGCGCTTCTTGTGGTGTGAATGAAAACTAGGATTGTCCTTATTTTCAGAGAAATTCAAAATCTTACTTTATTATTTGCTGAAATAAAGGGATACACTATTCGGAAAAGTTGTAGAACAAATAATTTCAAGCAACTTTGAAAAAAATAATTTTCTCTGTATCTTTTGATATGACCGAATTAGAGCATTTTTTCCTACGTAACTTAGGGTGTCCCTATAAAAATAAGTTATTTTGCTTTAACTTTTTTATTTCAAATTTTTCAACAAAGTTGTCTGCCCATTGATTCCAAAACCAAAAAAATATTTCTTAACAGCATTTGCAAGGATTTTTAATATTGCATACCATATCTGAAAACTGGAGATGGTTTTTTTTTTAAAAAAAAAATGAGTAAACCACATTTGAAAAGGGCGCAATTTTCTAAGAAAATTGTTGATTACTCGCTAACGGTAAGAGATATTGGAAAATTTACACGTCAAAACTTTTATCTTTTATGTTATAACAATCATCTATGAACGAAATTGTTGGAACATTTGGAGCAAAAAAGTTAAAGCAAAAAACCGTTTTTTTTCTGTAGGGAAACTGGAACAAAAGGTATGATTTGGTCATATCAAAAGATACAGAAAAAATAACATCAGCAATGTTTTTTTTTTCTTTTCCGTCGGCCTATTTCCTCACATGGTGACAATCACCAACGCCAGGAAGACGACTCCATCACCTGAACCCTACCTATCGACTCATGAATATGAGCCAGGACCAGCGGCTTTACTTCCCTTTCGAAGGAAGACGTGACGAGATTTTATCGCCTCAGAAAAACCACCGGCGTCGACTGGGATTGAACCCAGACCCACTAGGGTGCCAAGTAGCAGTCACGCCTACCACTACACCACTGATGACGATATAAATCATCAAAGTTGCTTGAAATGATTTATTCTACACTTTTTCGAATAGTGAGTTCCATTACTCACTTGTATACTATCACAAATAAACTTACACGCAGACCTGCTGAAAGGCATCTTCATAAAAACCGACATTGGTTTCAAATTGATATTAGCAGGAACTAAAAGGAAAAGCGCTCAAAAATTGATCGAACCTACCTAAGTGTTTTTTTTGCCGCACGGCATATCTGGGTGCATTTGTGTCAGTCGACTTTTGCTTGACTACACACTTAGAAATTATGAATTTTACACGAGACGTAACTAAACCCTAGTAGCACACAAGTTGCCATTCAGTTGAGATAACATAAATATGACTTTCTAAGTTATAATCAAGTTACTACAACTAATTCTGATCGTAATGTGTTACTTGGGAAGTTTGTAAAAATTCTGGGAACTTACAGATAGACTTCGTGTAAATTTATGTCTCTTGAAATTGACACAAACGCAATTCGACGAAGGATGTGTTAGATAGAATTTATTTCTGATTTCTTTCAAACGAAATTTAAATGACATTTTGGTAGTGTGTAATTCTCAATTTCTTACCATATGTCTTTGTTTTTAATTTTGCATTTTCTTGTCTTTCTGTACTTTGTTTTTCGCTTCTTTCTTCCACGTTTTTTTCTTATACTGTTTTTCTTTTGCTTCTCTCCTTCCAGCATTGTTTCTTCTGCTCCTATTCTCCCACTTATTTTCTTCTTCTTCTCTACTTCCGTTACTTCTCCTTTTTTCGTCTGCTTCTCTCCTTCAGCATTTGTTTTCTGCCTTCGTTTCTATTTTTCGTTATATATCTTACGCTTTTATTCCTTTCTTTTTCGCTTATTTTATTCTGCTTCTATTTTCTTCTTTCATCGCGTTTCAAGCTTATTACTTGTTTTCAATTAGTGTTCTTAATGCACTTCGCAGTTATTAATGAAGCGCTTTCGATGCCAGGTACCATCTAATCATACCCTATGCCCAGGGAGTCGAGACATTTTTCATAACGAAAAATTCCTAGACTAGGCCAGGAATCGAACCCAGGCACCGACAGTATGGTGTTGCTTTGTAGCCGCATTTTTACCGACAGAGCTAGGAGAGCACCCTTCTGCTCCTCTTCTTCCGCTTATTTTAATCCACTTCTTTTCTTCCCTTCGCTTTTTCCGCTCTGTTTTTTCAGCTTTGCTTTCAACACTTCTCTTCTTCCGCGTTTCTCCTTCTACTTCTTTTCTTCCGCGTCACTGCTTCAGCTTCTCTTCTTTGGGTTTTCTTCTTTCGGTTCTTTTATCTCACTTCTCTTCGTCCACTTTTCTTCTTTTGCTTGTTTTCTTACGTTTTCCTCATTCGTTTCAACGTGCTTCACCTCTGTTTCCATCATCATTCCTATTTCCATTCAATTTTTCACATTTATTCAATTTTGGATGATGCATTTCCTTCGCTTTTACTGGTCCTCTGAATAATCTTCTCTTTTTTCATTTCATCGTTCCAGCTTCCGTTTCTTTATTTCTTTCATAGGTCACTTTTTGGCACTCATCATTTGCATCCTCTTAATAATTTATTTTGATTCACTGTGCTTTTTGTGATTCATATCTTTCCTTCTATGCCATTTTTCCTCAATTCTATTGTATTTCTTTTATTCATTATAAAATAATTGGTTTAAATCACAGATTTATTTTAAAAAAGGCACTGAAAAAGGTGTGATACTCGCTGGTTTAGCCACAATTTAGTCTTAGACGAAGTTTGTAACAAACTACAAATACCTGATATCAATAATTTAGGTAAACGACTAAAAGTGTAGTTTTCATTTGATTGATAATTCTTTCATTGTTGTTTATTATCTAATTGTCATCGATTAAACGTCAATTACACCTGTATAGTTGGCACCATTAATAATCTTATTATTTGCTGCACTTTTCATTTTTCTTGGCAACTTATGTTGTTATGCATCCATTTGTTTTATGGAATGAATAACTAAATACCTGGTTTGCTCATGGTATAATAATTCAGTTATTGCACTATTTTCGAAAGGAGTGAACGTTATGATCAAGGTAATAATCTGAGTGTTTGAAATGAAATAGTCACAGAAAAGTGCAAGCATGTGTATTCGAGATAGGACGCGGAAGGCCCTCTTAGGAAACACCATTAGAAGCAATATAATAAACCTAACCATGTGGCTTATATCAGAAGCAGAGTTAGGTGAGTCATATACAATAGCCTACGGTGGTTTCGTATTACCTCCTTGTATACCAACTAGATCCCAAGTTGAAGAGTAGGCAATAATGGAGTGTTTAGCCAAGAAGTTTTTTTTCGGTTCATGGTTAGAGACTCAAAATTTTTCGTCCTAGAAACGGAGAGTCGTTGTTAGAATATCACCAATAATCATCATTTAGGTAAGCTCTTCACAAAAATATATAGGGTTGCAAGGGGATGTCGAACGAATGAGTTGTGGTTGTCAATAAATAAAATTTAATACAGGAAACAAATAGAAACGCAGTATCTGTCAAACACAATAACAGATCATAATCACTTCCACACTATTATGAATAAATATGAACATGAATATGAACAAATATAAATAAGACACAAAAATAATCAGTACACTGACAAAAACTCAACATGGACTAGAACGTACACAGTACATGAACGCGAATCAATTTAATTAAAACTATTTGAATCATCACGATAAAAACATTTAGTCACGGGCACGAAGCCTAGGAACGTCTGTGTGTTGATTTGAAATAGAGGCTCATAGAAGCGAATTGGTCAAGTACAGATTAAAAGTAAGTTTTGCAACCACTGAGACACCTTAAAAAAATAACAAAAAAACACAGGCACACACCTGATTTAGGCACTATTTGGCAGAAATTTACACGAAATATCGCGTGAACTAATGCAAATCCAGCATTCTTCATATGTGCATGTAATAACACAGACAGGATTTTCTCAAATTGCTTAGGTGTACCATAACTTAACCTCTCTGAATTGTTCTTATGCGGTCATTTAAGAAGCTACAGCAAGAATATCAAAATCAAAGATTGTTTTAGAATTCTCTGGACTACAACGTCCTTGAAGAATGGTTATCTCTATTTCATGACATGAAAAATAATATACTTTTTTGGATCATATAAAATAATGAGAATATTGAATATTGAGAAAAAAATTTCAGAAGGCAACTTTGCTCTAAAATGTTAAGCTTAGGTTGAATTTGCAATCAAATTCTGGACCACACTGGATTTTCGTTTTATGAGAACTTTCAAAGTTTTATCGGGAACTAGTCTATGATTTGATCTGCTTTGGTCTTCTAAATCTGGCCATATTACCACTAATTGCGTAATTGCGAACTAATATGTCTTAAAATGTTTCACTCTTCCACTTTTGCTATCAATATCTCAATTCTAAATTGAGACGCCAGCAGCTTTGGCTGGTTTATTAACTTCATATGTACTGACATTCATTCCTTCTGACCGACAGCAACGGCCTCTCATTTCTGTTTGACTTGATGGAGCTTTAATAACCACTGATTGTCTTCATCATGCCAAAGACCAAGAACGGTTGGAGCGATCAGTAGGCAACATTGCTTATACGTATTCATGAGAAAATAAAGAGTCTCGTTTCAACGACAAGTTTGAACAATTGATAAAAAATGTGAGCTACTGAACAAAAATATACCTCAATCAATAGGGAGAAGAGCATGTGCTCCACAAACTGTAAGCAGCGAGGTGTTGGCATTTCCACTCTTCCGATCCAATCTACTTTGATTGGGTGCCCTGTAGGTCCCTCCCACAGTTCGATTATTCAAAAGTTCTATTTCTCTTGTAACAATTAAAAAAACGCCAATTTGAGTTATCGAAGAGCTCAGTTTAATGGTTCTTGAAATAAATGGAATACCCTATCATAATGAACCAAATCTAATATAAGGACTGTATCGTTAATTATGAGTACACCTAAAAATTGCTTGGCTACATTGTTGATTGGCCGCCCAAGGTGGTGCGCGCATAGTGGCAGGATGCCAAATCAGGCCAAAACTGTGTTGAATATTTGTGTTTTTGGATTAGTGGCAGAATTCGTTTCTGCAGGCATTTCTTCTGGTGTATTTAGGTCGATGCATACCGGTAAAAACAATCATAACAAATCTATTATAACACACTTTTTTGTTAAGTGTCGGATGCTGAACGCTAGAATCAAATTTATTTTGCGCCTCATGTGGTTAAAATTCATCAAACGAACAAAAAAAAACATCTTCCTTTTACATACATTACTTGTTATGTTATGTATTCTCCGTGCGTGGAGTAACGATTATGATGTAGAAGGAGATGTTCGCTCATCACCATGAGGCACCAAGAGTGAACATTCATGTTTTTGGCTAGAATGAAAGATATGAAGAGAAAGTGTTGAAAGTTCCGTCAGTGTGCGGCAGGCTTGGAAATAGAACAGATGTTTAGGAAAATTGAGCGAAAAGGGCATGTGTACAGTGGTACTCGAACCAAAGACGTCCATTTTTGCCTAACATCCCACTACAGGGTAGGTTGAAGCACGGACTAAGTCCGCCACTTCAACAGGCAAGAATGTCCAGTTTGTAAGACGCTCATGTACCACTGATGGCTTGTGATAGTTGTCTTGATAGTTTGTTTTGATTCGCAACGTCTGATATCACTCAAGTTTTTCTCGTCGTTTCTGACGTAGAGACCTCGGACCGTCATTTCGAAGATGTGTGCGTGTAGCAGCATGCCTCTATTTTGATTTTGAGACTAGCACTTCAGTTATCAAAATGTCATCGAAGGAAGAGAGGCAACGCATCAAAATTTTGCACGTGAATTGTCAAAATTCAAACTAATCTCACGCCAAGTTGGCGGAATTGTTGAATGTGGCTAAATAAACTGTTACCAACGTATAAAAAGTGTTCGGTGAACGTTTGTTGACAGCCACGAAAGCTGGATTGGGGGGGAATCAAATGCCGGAGGCCACAGCGACGACAAAAAGAGTGGCCCGCTGTTTCGAGCGGAACCCCAACCTCTCCATCCGAAAGGTCGCAAAGAAGCTGGGATTGGTGCCTTCAACCATGGATAGAGCTGAAAAACGAGCTGGACTGTCGACTTACAAGAAAGTGGTGACTGCAAATCGCGACGATAAACAAAACACTTCGGCCAAAGCACGATCGCAAAAGTCGCACTCGACGATGCTGACGAAGTTTGATTGCATGGTACAGGAAGATGAAACTTACGTCGGACGGCAGATTTTGAACAGCTTCCTGGAAAGGAATTTTATACGGAAACTGGGCGGGGAAAGGTGGCAGATATTTTTAAGTACATTAAATTGTCAAAGTTTGCGAAGAAATATCTGGTGTGGCAGGCCATCTGTACCTGTGACTTGAAGAGCAACGTTTACATTGCGACCGGAACCGTCCACCAGGAAATTTATCTGAGCGAGTGCCTACAAAAACGGCTACTGCCTTTCCTGAAGCGACGCCGCTGTTCCGTTCTATTTTGGCCGGATTTGGCATTTTGCCATTACGGAAAGGAGTGGTATAAACGTTTTCGTTGTTAAGTGGTGCCCAGGACAAAAACCCTCCCAACACGGCAGAGCTCCGCCCAATCGAACAATATTGAGCCAACGTCAAGTGAAACTTTAAGAAGACTCAAAAAGCTGTTGTGAGCGAGAAACAGTTCTAGGCAAACTGGCGTTCTGAATAAACGAAAGACCCGGCGATTCGCATTCGGTAAAAAGGAAGCTTAGCTGGATATTTCTCCTGTAATCTGTATTAACTGAACTTGTAAAAGAAAAAAAAATTACCTTAGTAATAAAAACTTTGATCGACTCACACACATTACTGTTTGATCAAACTTTGATCGGAACACCCTTTACTGAGTCGACCTGCTCGACAGTATTTCGTCGTTCCGAACAACTGTAATAGCAAAATAAACCAGTCGAGCAAAGTGACGGTCGACTTGACTTCTATAGTTCAAGCAAAACAATGCATTAGGTCCTTAGTAACATTTAGAGACTCTCTTTGCGTTCCTACGGCTATGTAAAAACATCTTGAACTATTTTCAACATACAGTACGGTAGTATAAAGTGTAATTAGCGATCCAATACGTTGAAAACACCAGCAAATCGTTTAATAGACAAGCTATTAACCAAAGAGAAAGTCGACGAAGAGAATCTCTCCATGTTACTTAGGACCTAATTCATTGCTCAGCTTGAGTTGACCTCACAGTTGTTGAGAAAGTCAAGTAAGTCATGGAACTTAAGGAAGACAAAACAATTTTCCTTCGTTAGAGAAAACGAGAAACCTACTAGGAAAGAACCAGAACTAGAAGTTCTTGCCAAAGAAAGAAGCAGCCAGCACAGGACGAAATCGGTTCGCAAACTAACCACCTGAACTATTGGTCCTCTGTCCAGATGAGCCTTCTTTTGGTCGGTAGCCAAGCTGCAACTGAACCGTAGTTGATGTTCGAAGTGCAATTTCTCAGTAAATTTTATGTTGAAATGCTGTAAAGTGAGCCTTTAGTGTTTGTCATGTTGCTATAGGCTCTTAAGATAATGCAAAGATGATCCCAACTGTAAATATTTTTTAAACAAGAATGGATTTCCAAGTACCCGACCTCCAGTCGCACCCCCTCACTTCGCTTTTGTCAGATTGACAACATTT
>JASCZW010017284.1:0-17286 GCA_034211315.2 Aedes japonicus | reverse complement strand
TTGGACCTTATGAAATTCTTAAGTTTATTTGCCTGAATGTACAACCCAAAGGCGCTGTTCCTTGTAGTTTTATATATTTCAATTTCAGACCTCGTTTCAGTCATCTATACGAGCTGATGAACCCACTATGCGCGATTTCACTCATCTCCCCTCTCATACTTATGAAATCACTTGTCAACAAAACTTCTCGCCAACTCACCATTCAGAAACGTCAAAAGGTTATCATCAATAAACACATACGACGACGCCAAAAAACGTCTTTCTGTCCTGATGTGTGGTGGTGCAAGAAGGAGCGAAACCTCATAATCCACCAAAAGTCAAATAACATCCGTAGAGACAAGACGGAACGTAGAACGTAGATTATTTTTCGACATTCGGGCATGAATTTGGTTGAAATTGGTGCAAGTTTATCGTTGATCTAGCGACCGGATAGAAACGCAACTGGAAGAGGCGAAATCGTACGGATTCCGTCGAACGGCAACTGGTTTCGAGCGGATCGAATTTCCCTTCCGATCAGTAAAATTAGTGAGGGGGTGTGCGCAGGAGGAGAGAACCGAAGGCTACCGTAGAAGAAACAGCAACATCCAAGATGAAGAAGAAGGTACTGATACTGATAATATTTTAATGTTTTTCTTTGCTGCCCGTTCGGGCACAGAGACAAAATGATGGTGCGGGAACCATTGTCTGCTGATTCATCTCGTGTGGAATGCAGCTAGTAGAAGAGCAATCGCCACGTCATATGTCACTAATATGTTCAATGCATTTTTAGGTGCTTCTGATGGGCAAAAGTGGCTCTGGCAAGACCAGTATGCGGTCGATCATATTTGCCAACTACATTGCGAGGGACACCAGGAGACTGGGAGCGACAAGTAAGTGGAAAGAGAATGCCTCGGAGGGAGGATTAGGGGAAGTATACCGTAGAAAGGATAACAGGGAGGTTGAAAGTCACTCAAATGAATAAATAGAAACAATCGGCAACTAATGACTAGTTGAGTATGAGTATGGTTAGTTTGTCGATAACTCATTTCACAAGCTGAATTTCAAAACATAATGAATGATGAATTTTCAGAGCTTGTTTTTCTCTACAATTGGGCCTTTTCTGCGAGTCGAATGAGTCGAAACGAGTTGCGCTTACTTGACGAGTCGCCAGTTGTCGAATCGAGTGATTCGAGTCTGCGTGCAAACAAACTGGACAATCGCTTAAATGGACAAATGTCGACTAGTCAAGTGAGAGCGTCTCGTTTCGACTCATTTGAGTTGCAGAATAGACCCAAATTTGGTCGAAGATTGTGATGTTCAAACTCTAATATCTACGGCGTGAGAATACTAGTTAAAGTAATCGATACTAAATGACTGGAGTGTACGCCCATTAAGTATGTATGCTCTCATGGCATACATATCAGAATACGAACAATATATTGTTAGAAAAGCTTTTAAAACCTACTACTGACATATTAGTCAAGCTCATACTGAACGATTCGTCCCATCCTTGGTTACAAACCGCTCATTAGACTTGTTTACGCTTGATCTGATTCAAATTACTTTTTTCGATTAAAACAATGAGGCACCCAAATATAGATTTAGGAATTCTGGTGATAGTGGGAATCATTTTGATTAAAGAAATAGACATTCAAGATTAAATTTCAATAAATAGGCACTTCTTATTACTACGAAGTTTATTGATCAAAGCTCGAAACGATTTAAAACAGCGGAATTTCGGTCAACAAAATTACATTCAAAAAGTACAACACCCAGACGAATGCGTATAGAACCGATAGGAGCAATAATGCCGGAACAACCACGACCAGCAGCAACATATTTTCCACGCTCAATTTTCCGGATCCCGGCTTTGACCACTGCTTCCCGAAGATCTCCCTCTGTCCATCCTCCGTCGATGCCATCGTGACTAGGAAGTTGTTCCACATATAGTTTCCGGCCCATTCGATCCACACCTTCAGAAGCTGCAAAAGCTTGACGCTCTGCTTCAGGACCAGCTCGGTGAAAACGAACCCAAATGCCACCGAAATAATCGTCACCAAGTTCCAGTAAAAATTGCCACAAATTTTGTTCACCCGAGTATTGGACACCGAACTTATCTTGCACGGAGAACCGCCTGGGTCTGATGGCGTTAGAGTTGTGTTGGGAGTTTCCGGTTCCTTCAGATTGTTGTTTTTGTTCGATTCAGTAGGGGTGCTGGGCGGAGCGGTCTTATCAGATTGGATCAAATCCATCAATCGGTTCAGCTTTCGGTTCCGTCTGGAAACGATTCCGGCGTCGGAGTATATTTCCGATCCCAGTTCGGACCGGGCTTCATCCAAATCCGAATCCAATTCGGCGCCATCCGGCCCCTGTGGTCTTCTGACCGGTGTCATCCGACCAGCGGCTGCCGAACTCCTTCGATTGAAAATTTCTTCCAATTCGGTATTGCGGGATCCATCGGTCCGCGATTGGCTGTCGGCGGTATGGTCCGGGGACGTTTGTGGCCGGAGCTTCGTGAAAATGAGCTTATTATTTTTGCAACGCTCGTAAAGCGTGTCCATTTCGTTATTCTGACTGACAAGGGCAAAAAATGGATTTTTCACAAAAGGCTTGGCTTACTTGGATTGACTGTACTAATGTTTCTTTTTTTTCGTTTTTCCAGTCGATGTCGAGCATTCGCACGTGCGCTTCTTGGGCAACCTGGTGCTCAACCTGTGGGACTGCGGTGGACAGGAATCCTTCATGGAACAGTACTTTGCATCCCAGAAGGACAACATATTCCGCAACGTGGAGGTTCTCATCTACGTGTTCGACGTGGAAAGTCGCGAGCTAGACAAAGACATGCACTACTACCAGTCATGTTTGGAGGCGATTCTTCAGAACTCTCCGGATGCCAAAATTTTCTGTTTAGTCCACAAAATGGATCTGGTTGCCGAAGAGCAGCGTGATATTATTTTTAAGGAGCGCGAAGAGGACCTGAAGCGGCTATCGAAGCCCCTGGAATGCACCGCCTTCCGGACGAGTATCTGGGACGAAACGTTGTACCGGGCGTGGAGTAGTATCGTCTATCAACTGATTCCGAACGTGAAAGCCCTGGAGCATTCGTTGAACTATTTTGCCAACGTGGTTGACGCCGACGAGGTGCTTCTGTTCGAGCGAGCCACGTTCCTGGTCATTTCACACTGTCAACGGAAGCAGCACAGAGATAGCCACCGGTTTGAGAAAGTATCGAACATAATCAAACAATTCAAACTTTCCTGTTCGAAGCTAGGGGCAAAGTTTTCCTCAATGGAAGTCAGGAATAGCATATTTGCGGCCTTCATTGATACGTTCACAAGTAACACGTACGTCATGGTGATTATGTCAGATCCGTCTATCCCCTCAGAAGCCACACTGATCAACATACGGAATGCGAGGAAATATTTTGAAGAATTGGAGAATCCGAACAGCATCAATGCCGCCAGTGCCATACACTCTGCGCATGGAGCTCGTGCAATGGTAAACGGTGGATCTTCCAACTACTACAGTCATCACCAGCATCAACAGTTGCAACAACAGTTCCTCCAACAACAACAGCAGCAGCAGCAGCAGCAATTCCCCAACGTCAACAACCCGTATCACTGATATTTGATCAAAAAGAAGTACTTTTATTTCAAATAACCCTTCCGTGCTGCTGTTGGATCATCTCTCATCATTTGCACTGTGAATATAAAGTTTCTTCCCCAAACCGTCTCCTCATGGACAGACAAACATAATTCTAATCGTCTTACGTATAATAGCTGTTATCAATTGAATCAAACCTCAGTCTGTTGAGACTTAAAAGAGAGATCGGATTTCTTTTTCTTAGTTTATCAAATTGTTATGTTTTAGTGGCTAGGTAAAAGTCTAACAAAGAATCAAATCAAATTAACCTTATAGTCCAGTCAATGGAGCCCCCATCATTTTTATTTGAACCAAAACGGGGCGGCTCCTAGAGCTACAAAGTGGCCATGTTGCTTGTAACGAATTCCCTTTTTCTGCTTTATATGCTGTTAAGAAATATTTTTTTTTAAATCAAATTATCACTTAGCTGTGAAGAACGTTATCAACGACAAGTGAACCAATAAAGGAACAAACCACGAAACCTAATAACTTTTAGGAACAACATAACTATTGCTGTAAAAAGTAAAAAAAAAGTCATGATTGTAAGATAACGTAAAGGGTGGACAAGATCGAGATTACTAAAATGACGGAAATAAAAGTTTCTTTTATATAGAAATGAGTTTTGTTTTCTATTACATATGTACTAATCATAGGGGTCAATTATAGAAGTCGAGTCGAGCAATTAGACTCGACACTTGTCAATGTAGAGTCGAGCAAAATTACGCATTACAGAAGCCGACTGAATCTGATCGAGCCGGCAACCGAACTTGACAGTTGACTTTAGTGTTGGAAGTTTTTCAAAATGGCATTGAAATATTACATCATACAATAATTAAGAACCTTCATCAATTCAGTTATTACTGACAGTCAAGGTATAAGTAGGGTAAGGGGATGTAACGTTAGCCTAGCTCCTGCATTCGGCCTATGTACCAAATGTGTCATTAATTTAGCGATAATCAACAAAATCATGTTGCTATTAGGATGACCGATGTAATCCGAAGCAATTGAGACAATATTAATCAACTTATAGTTGTTCACTTCCGCGTAATTTTCGATTTCTTGAACTTTTGGGGCATTATGATTTCACTGGTTCCCTCTCGTGGGTCAAAGTTTTCATTTTGTCGGTGGTGAGAGGGCTTATCTCATGCTATAAACCTGCATGTGAGACCAAGAATTTGTCCAGTAGTGAAAGTATGACATATTCTAGTCATTTTTTCACTGCCACGTAGTAGAACGTTTATATAAAGGCACTAACATCAGATGTGATACTGGCGGGTTAGGCCGCAATTCACTCTTAGACTTCTTACTTTCAATCTTAGGGAAACGATTAAAAGTACACTTTTCTTTTGAATGTTTAGATCGAAGTAATTATCTGACTGTTCGAAGTGAAGCACATTATCATAGAAAAGTGTTACTTAAGACGGACGATTACAGGCAGGTATATTTGAAATAGGACGCGGAAGGCCCACTTAGGAAAGATTATTCGAAGTATCAGAATAAACCTTTCCATGTGATGAAGTTTCTCAGAGGCGGATGGTTTCTCGTCTTCGTGGGGGCTCTGGGGGTGGACGGTGGTTTATTGCTAGAGCAGGTGGGGGCGACGAGATGGTATTGGGGGTCCCGTGTGGGGTGGCGGCGGGCTTCGGGAATGGGGGGATGCAGGTCGGAAAGCGAGCGGGGCGTCCGATCGGGCACATGATCTTATGCCGGGCTGCCCCCAAGGTATCCTCCCTCTTGCCTGCCCTGCGTTTGGTGGCTTGTTGGGGTATTGTGTGCACGATCGGATACTACCGTTCAAATGCCCTTCGCTCGTTTTCGGGCTTGTGTCTTTGAGTTTCGAGGCCTGCTGTTGCCCTGTTCGGAGTTGTAAGTGCTTTCTCTTCATTTCTGCTCGTTCTGGCGGTGAATTGCGGTCCACTCCTGGAGCCTCTCGTGGGATGGGAGATTGTCTGCTTCTGACAAATTTCATCATAGATCGGTACTCCGCGCATGGGAGAACACAAAAAACAACAATCGAAGTGTCTTTCCATGTGGTTTATATCAGTACCAGTGTTTGATGAGTCATATATAAAATCCTAGGGTTATTGTTTTCTAGTATCCTTTTTGTTTGCAAAGTTCGAAGGGTTCAAACACGGCAAATCAACCCGGCCGCTCTAATTTACAGTTTGTGGGTGGTTGTAATGCGAGTCGATGAGATTGTATCCTTCATATCAAATAAAAATGAACCCGCTAGATAGAAGGTAGACCGTTCTTTTGAAAGTTTCAAATTAGTTCTTATTCGACATATTTTAGATTTGGGATAGCAACTAGATTCCAAGCTGTAGACTAGGCTGCATTTTTTTTTTTTTTTTAATGGCTCGAATTTTTTAGTCAGAAAATCGAAAAGTTGTTATGAGAATATCACCAATAACCTCACTAAAATCTTTTTCCTCTCATTTTATGTTCCTCATTCTCTGCAACCATTATGGCCGCGAGCGGTTGTGAAATTCAATTCATATGTTTAAAAGGAACTTTACATGGCACTACTAAGGTAAATTCTATCTACCAATGGCTGTACAATGAACGCAATTGACATGGAACAACCTGACTGACTTACACGCTAAGACAAGAAAACCAAAAATTCGGCATAAAATACCGAAAATCGTACAAAAGTGCACATACTGAAATTATCGGTAAACATGGATTACCGAAATTTCGGTATTGCAGGAAAACCGGGAAAAACATTAATATTTACTTATTTTTGTACGGTAAATTTTACCGAAAATGCTAGCAACTCAATGAGAGCATTTTTAACCAAATTTAGGTAAAATATAACGATAAAATCTGTAAATCCACTTTACTGAAGAACTAAGTAAAATCAAACGTTTTGTTTTGGTAAATTATACCGATACTTTAGGTTTTGCTACCAAAACCTAATTTTCGGTAAAATTGAAACCGTATTTTCGGTAATCTGATCTTAGCGTGTACCCTTATAACCATTGGCGTAACTACTAGGGGTGCCTAGGGGGCCAGGCTCCCTCCAGAATTCTGTAGGCCCCCTCCAGGATTTTTTCTCAATTTGAAATGAAACACTTTTCATAATCTCTACGGAATTTTTTTTCCAGAGTAAGTTGTTTCTGTACTTCGCTCCCTTCAGAAATAGTTTGAACGAGTAATATACCCTCTTCGCCACACTTAAACGTGGTACATTTATCAAGAAATCCACTTCGCTCGAGAGTTTCCGTCTAATTAAATGTTTTCAAATTGGAAATATCTTCCCTACAGCATGGGATCCCAGTTGTGAACAGCAATTTTTGCTAGAACCAAACATATGAAGAGAAAGTATCGATAGGTCCGATAGGGCTCGGCAGGTTATGAAATTCAATAGAAGTAATTTGAAATTGTACGTATGGCTTTTGTCAAGCAGTATTTCGAAGCAAACGCACACACTTTTACCACACATCCCCATGCAGGGTAGGTCACGAATCCGTCACCTTGACTGGCAAAAATGTATGCGCTTGATCGTGCTAAAATACCGCCAAAGACACAGAATGGTTCAAGCGATGAAAAATCTGTTTTTAAACTTCTCATTTTTACCAGTAGTGTTTTTTCTCGGCGTTGTTTACTTAACAACCTCGGAGAGAAACCCGGTAAGGTGTCGTATGCTGATCCTCTTAACCGCATGTTTTGACGGAAACCCCATCATTGAATAAATACACTACTAATTATGTTTTTTTATTGCGTTTGGTTCGAAATACTGCTTAACCAAAGCCCTACGCCTTACCTCTAAATAATTTTGAATTCTAATAATTCAATTCTATTAATATTAAAACCTCTAGACTTATATCTGAAATGTAAAATGTCGAGTCTGTTAAGTTGAAACATAATATTTTAAACGCTTTTCTATGTAAGTATTTTTATTTTATTTTATTGTATTCAAGAAGGTATTACAATAATCAGTTTTGTTTAAAGGCTCATTTTAGAATTCACGATATCATTTTATCTTGTACGACCAATTTAGTAGAGTATAGACTCCCCAGATTTTTTAAAATTTCGAAGCTAACGAATGTCCACAAGCAAAATATGGAGATAGAAGTTTATTCATAAACGATAATATTTTCGAAAATGTAGTTTTAGAATTAAGGTACCTGATTATAGTAAATTCCTGAAATCATTACATTTGTTAGGGTTGAGTTCAGTACCACTAGTAGACTACATAATGGGCCTGTATGTCAAATTTAATCATAATTCACTTCGCTTTTATTATAACAGTTGTCCTACATTTATTCTTAAGATTTCTAAAAAGGATTTTATTTTGAATCAAAACGTTCTATTTTTGGCTAAATTGTTCCTATTATACAGTGGTGGCAAAAATATTAAATACATCTACAGTTTTTCATATAAAGTAGTCAAATTTGACATTCTCTATGTCAGCACTCAAAAGATAGATTGAGCTGAAATTTTAACTATAGCTAGTAACTAGTAACAATAGAAGTAACCTGAATTTCAAACTGTGTTGAATTTATAAACTGTGCTTCGAAGATTTCAAAATAACGTCAGATCCACCATCTCAGAAAATTAAAAAAAAAACATTTATTTTCTTTTACAAAATAGTTTATTTCATAAGAATGAACTATTTTGCCGAAGAATTCATGCTTGTAGAACTTTTCAAATTTAAATTATTTAAAAGCTAAATTTTTGCTAAACCTTCTAACACGGCAAATCTGATGCCATTTTGAAGACTGTACTTGAAAATTTAAAAATTCAAAACGGTGCATTTGTTATTTTCGCCTATACTGTAGCTGTTCACATTCTTTTGCCATAGCTTCAAAAACTTTCGAAAAATTTCCATGGATTTTCGATACCCCGGAATACTATTAATGTCAATCAAAATCTTAAGTTTAACCTCAAATTACCCGTGGCTGTTTCTTTCGAACTGCCGTGAAGTTCTCAGTTGGTTTTTGATCAAATAATCATCGGAATTCTCCTGCAAATTTTTTGAACTCTCTTAAGAAATTTTCTTTGATATAACTTTTAAATTTTCATTGTGTTTTTCATAGAATTCCACTTTAAAACAACCTTGGTTGATGATTTGCGCACAGAACATTCTAAAAGTTATTTAATAAGAAACTTAAATCGAATTCCATTGAATGGTTGAAAAATATCCACATTGTGGAAACTGAAAAAAATCTCTGAATTTTGAAATTACTGTTTTTTTTATTCAGTTTAATTAGAGAAGTAAAATTGCTAAGTAAAAAAGTGATTACATTTTAATTTTAAGTAACAAGGAGTTTCCCAATCACAATCGTTCTACTAATACGCCCAAACAAATTTTTTTTTAAATAGTGTTTAAAAAAAGTGAAAGGGTTTATGTAACAATTGATTTTCAGAAATCCGTACAATCTGGACAAATGAACAAGAGTAAAAGTGAAAAATTAAGAGATAGGGAGGTATATCCTAATACTTCAGATATTTTTTTTTAAAGAAAACATAGTCGTGGAGCAGGTTTCAGGTTTATCCATTATTTTTTAGTTCATTTTGATAGTTATTTTAAAAAAAATATTGAAACCCCTGACCACGGTTTATTAGGGACACCATGCCCCAGGTTTATTAAGATTTTTCTACAAGGAGCAACTTTAAACTAATAGCTGCATATCAAAACGCTTAATTTTTCTTCTTAACTTTTTGCTTAACTTCTCAGCCATGAGACGCATAAAACATGACTGAGAAGTACCATGACGCAGAACCAATTTTCAAATCTGGCAAATTTAAGTATTGAGAACGGAGTTGTGAAGGAATCAGTATCAACCGACATAATTTTGAAGATTTAATACGCGCTATCCAAACAAATCTAAATTTTAATATAAATTTAAAATGTTCATTGTCTCAATGTTGTTCTTTAAAGTTTTAAGATTTGTAGTTGAAACTTGACTCTATATAGATTCACGACTATTCTCCGCCTCGTATGATTGGAGACGCCTCAAGAGAATCGAGTAAGGTGACTACAGTAACCTCGTGTGAGTCCATTCTCCATTTGATCGAGACGGAATAATACGAGGTATATATTCCCCCACTCGATTCTCTGAAGGCATCTCGACTCACCAAGGCGCAAAATAGACCTAATTATTCGATTAAACCTGTCTTAATTTATCAATTAAAATAACGTGTTCCCAACAATTACGCTACTTTCGTCGTTCTTTTCAATATTCTTATACACGGTGTTCAATAAGTTCGGATACACTTTCAAAATTTGTTAAAAAAATGAAAACATGTTTTTTTATTTTTTGGATTTATGTTATTGAAAGCTATGTTTACAAGGAACGTTTACAACATTTCTCTTGGAATGACCCCCCCTTTGTACTCCTTAACGAGCTTCAAACGTTTCTCGAACGCGTCGCAGGCGGCACGCACGGACTGCATGGGCATTTCGTCCCAGATTTTGAGAATTACCGTCTTGAAATGATCCAAAGTGCTGACCTTGTATTCGTTCAGCTTCGCCATCATATAGGACCAAACAAAAAAGTCGAGAGGATTCAAGTCCGGGGAGCTGGGAGGCCACAAAGTTTTGTCCAGAAAGTCGGTTAAATTGTCCCGACACCAGGCTTGAACCACATTTGCCGTATGGGCTGGTGCACCGTCCTGCTGGAACACGTAGTGCTCATCGCCGTAGAGGCTTCGGAGACTGGGGGCAACAACCTTTTCCAAAACCTCAGTTTTGTAGTACGCCGCGTTGATTTTGACGTTTTTTCAATAAACACCAAGGGTAGCTTACCACGTTTGCATACTGCCCCCAAACCATCACTGACGCGGCACTTTGGAACCGAGGGATGTTTATATTGGATTCAGGAATGCTGTCCCTCGATGGCGCCCACACCCGGTCATTTTGCACATTGTGCAGCTGCTGCAGCACGAACAGTTTCTCGTCCGAAAAACAAACTCCTGACCAGCGTGCCGAGAGAGGATCCTCTTAGCTCGATCCAACCGCTTTTTGCTGGTAGCCTCCGAAACGCCATGGACCTTACGTTTTTTGTAAGGCCTGGAAACCAAGGTCCTTGGTGAGTATGGTGTGAGCGGTTCCAATGGAAACGTTGAGATCTGCAGCCGTTTTCCGGATTGAGCGGTTCTTTTTGCGCCGAATTCGCTCCCTCACGATCTTGATGACCCGTGGCGTCCTCGCTGAACGCGGCCGACCGGATCTCGCACGGTCATTGGTCGAGGACGTCTCCCGGTATCGCCTGATGGTCGTGTAGACAAAGTTCCGCTTGACCCCATGCGATTTCAGCAGCCGGAATATATCGCCGGGTCGCTCACCGTTCAAAAAACGCTTAATTACGAAGTCCCGATATTCTTTCATCGCGTGTAACAAACGAACAACAACTAACAGAATGTCAACACCGCGCACATTCGGTAGCGTATGAATGAAGCTAAAGCTGACACCAATACCAATGCAGAATATGTACATGGCGCATACCTACGCAATGATGAAAACTTGTATTCGAACTTATTGAACACCGTGTAAACGAAAAAAATCCTTCGCGCAGGCCCCCTACAGGCCCCCTCCAGACTAATTGTCTAGCTCCGCCAATGCTTATAACTCACCTTAAAATGGAAGCTCATTACATACTAATTCAAACTTTACAATCATTAGAAGAAACCGCAGTCCTGTAAGTAGCCCGATATCGACCTTTTGAACGCATTTGGATGTGATGAAGTGTTGGATTTGGATGTATAAGGGAAGGGTTGTACAGAGAATTTCGAGGCTAATACAGGGCACCTTCCACGCTGTAATTTGGTTGTTGAAATAGACATTTAATAAGATAGGTCCATATAATGTTACTAATAATCCAAAATCTAAAAGGTATAAATATGGACATTCGTCCCAATCTCAAATAA
The DNA here is from genome assembly GCA_034211315.2 of Aedes japonicus. NCBI lineage: Eukaryota > Metazoa > Arthropoda > Insecta > Diptera > Culicidae > Aedes > Aedes japonicus. Next base: position 5,793 of record JASCZW010017284.1, on the reverse strand, counting down.
AATCCTCATTATAATAACCAATTGAGCGCTATATCAATTACTACTTATTAGTTGTTTTCACACGGGTTTCCTTATAACTTTTCAAGCATTAATACTTCATTCAGACATAAATCACGAAATTATGTACCAGAAACTGGACGGACACTTGTGCCTACCCAGTGGAGGACCCGGATATGACCACCCATGTGAGTCTAGCGTATCGCACGAGCTGACGAGTGCAACGGGAAGGACTATAGGTTTATAGAGTCCCTGGATACGCAATCTTAGGAGGAAAGCACGGACTGTACACTGAACAATTACAATTACAATCATGATTTCACTGGTTAAGCTGAACAGATGATCTATACGATCTTCATGTGATCTAAATTTGGCTTAATTGAATCGATAAAGCAAGTAATGCAATCTGATGTGCAGAAAATAGTCGCACGTTACAAACTAACTGTTCACATAGCTAAAATAACAATGATTTTTACAAGAAAATCGTTGACCCAATGTTGGGGGACATATTTGTTTGTATGTTCCCAAGCATGGCCTGCTGTATCAATAACGTAGTAAAATGGTTGTTATTCGTAAAATTTTAGGTGGAAATGCATACGTTTGCGGTTGTTAATATTCAAGTGGCTCATATAAACACAAACCGAAGGAACAAAATCATTGTGTAGTGAATTATAATGTTATCATTATTGATAGATTGATTATTCTTTATTAAAGAGACTTTCAGCCGTTGGCTGGTTCGTCTCTATGTTATCGTTATTTAATGGCTAGTAAATCATATATGAACACCACTTAAGTGTTTTCGAGGCAGTTTTACTTTTAGTTTGTTTTGTGAAATGTTGTATTAAGTAAATCGAATACAGCTAGCAATGCCTTAGTTCATAAAATTAGACTGTATTTAGTAATAAATCCATCGAATGGGACGAAGTTGCATCCATGAATAGACCCAATTTGGTGCCTATAGACCGACATTAAATCCATATACCTCGAAAGTTTCTGACGTTATAAAAAGAGTTGTGTAACTTTTCGTGATACATACTACCAAATGTCTTATCAAACTTATCTTTGTGTCTAGAAATGAGAAGAAAACTTAGTATTTTCCATTTAATTCCAACTACTTTTATGCTTATCTAGGTATGCGAATTTCGTCTACAATGTGCAGACTTCTTCAGTATCGTGTATTAATAACACGACTGTACACGACACTGAAGAAGTCTGCACATTGTAGACGAAAATTCGCGTATATGTCAAGATAAGCATAAAGGTAGTTGGAATTAAATGGAAAATGTTAATTTTTCTTCTCATTTCCTAGTTACAGGTATTCCACTAAACTGCTCACACTTTCTAGGATTCACTTCTGGGTAGTTCCAACTAAACTGTAGGGAAGTTTCTTGCAGAACTTCTCGGGAAGTCCTCTCGTAAGTTCCTGATTTTTTTTGAGAAATTCCTTCTTGAACTTATAAATAAGCAGTGTCCTCTCTGGTAAGTTTCTTCCTGAAATTCGGCGAAGTTTTTTGCTGAGCATATTCTTTCTAAATTTCTGATCGCATCATGAACACCGAGGAAACTTTTTTACCGAAGCTTTGGGAAAGTGCTCTCTAGAATTTCTAGGAAAATTGCATACCATTTGTTCAGATGTTTCCTCCTGAACTTCTGAGAAGTCCTCTTCCGAATTATTGGGACGTTTTCTCCTGAACTTCGGAGTAGTTTGCCCCTGAATTTCTGAGAAATTTTTGCTCACACTATAAGAAGTACCTTTGTTTCTTGAATATTTTTTTTGTTCTTTTGAGAGAAATCTTTGTTCTGGAAACAGAGACGTAGTAAAGTTGGTGGCGCCCTGGCAAACCAAGAAAATGGCGCCCCAACTTATATTGTTTTTCGCATGTATTGTTTTAATTTGTCATTTTTATACACAACTAGTTGGCCCGGCAGACGTTGTCCTGCCCATAATTAAATTACTTAATGGAAAATTGGAGAAGGAGTTATAAATGAAAAGTTTATTTGCAATAGGTATTAATTCCATTTATTTAGAGTTAATTTCTTACTGTTGTGTGATGATTTAATCAAAATGTGTTGCTGTAAGGTAAGGTTTATTGTCCAAGAAAACTTATAGAACATTATAGATATTACCATAGGTGTTGGCATGAACTGTTCTCTTATTATGTTCGTTGCCCCAAACGAAGTCATTTGAAAACAACCATTATAACTCTGGATGTTCTGCAGAATATCTTAGAATCACTTTCTGATCCAGACACCAATGAGCGCAAACGCTCTGGTGGTGGATTTAGTGGCGTTACTTTAACTTTGCCACTTGCAACAACACAATTCATTTGGTGTTTCATTTGGGAGCTACAATGCATAACAATGAGAACAAACTTCACTCATTGATTCAATGGCGATTGATATCATGCATATCATGCTCCAAATCATATGCGCATTTAATTGTATGGTGAATATTGGCATGATAAGAGCTGAAAATTAATGCGCCTCGGAAATTATGCGAGTTTACAACATCAAAAACAAAATTTAAAGAAATATATTCGATAAATTAATCAAGAAACTTCTGAAAATTGATTGAATTCAATAAGGTTATCTGAACGAATACCGAAATTTGCCTTTGATCTACAGTTCAATTGTATGACATTTAACATTTAGTTTTTTTTTTCCACATTTCAATTATTTCATTCATTCCAATATGGCGATTGCAAGAAATCACAGTTTTAGCAATGGTTACTATAAAACTATCTGGTTACTTGGAAGCTTTTCAAATTGCCAATTAGCCGTTTAATGCATTTACTGGAAGCAAAATGGTTTTAAAGTGCTTTTTCAACTGACCATAATAAGATAATATGAATGAGTCCTAAAACGGTATTTCAAAACAGCATTTTATGATTTTACAAAGTCAAAATAAAAACTATGATAGGGATAAAATTTTAAAAGTTAAGATTTTAAGATTGTTGTAAAAAAGCTGTTTAGGTTCTTATAAACCTGACTAAAATTTGAAACCTATTGGCATCTCTTGCTGCCATAATGATTTCTGGTGGCTTTCATAAAACTTAAATAAAACTTAGTAAAGCTGAATGGTTTTGGCAATGTTACTTGGGTGAGGTTGCTTTTTACGCAGGAATGAGTGCGCTGAAAAAAAAATCCTTAAAAACAACTGAGTAGCTCCTAGAATTCACGTACAAACCCGTAATTTACGAAAACCTCGTAAGAAGCAACAAAAATTATTATTTAAACGCGTTAATGACAAAATCTAAGTAAACAGTATCTCCTCGCGTGAATTCTGAGCACCACGAAAAAAAAAACTCGCATAATACACGACTCCAGTGTATTATCGTTTTTCGCATAATTTTTCAAAAAGTCTTAAATAACAATGAGAGATTCGCTCCACTCTCGTCCTTTTTTTTGTTAATTACGCCATTATAAAAATTTCCAACGGTTTCTCCTTCCAACTCGATGGATGGTGTTGTTGTTTTCTATTATGATATTTCCATGCAAAGTGAAAATTTAATTTAAATGATTTTTTTTACTTTCCCGAAAAAATTTCGTACATTTTTTATTTTAAAAACCTGTTGGAATTCAAGACGAATCAAATGAAAAAGAAATCAAGTAATTCCATTGAGTCGTTCGTGAGTTATGCTGTCACGAACGGACAGCATTTCATTTATATATATATAGATAGATAAATATTGCACATAATGAATTAACGATATCACCAGAAATTAGAAGAAGAACCAGTACCTTCATTTAATTTATTATTGCTTATCTTCGACAGATACGCAGTAGTTTCGCTCCACAATGTGCAGACTTCTTCCAGTGTCTCGTACTAATAACTCGACTGTGACTGTGACGTACTAATAACTCGACTGTCGACTGTAGTACGAGACACTGAAGAAGTTCCGCACATTGTAGACGAAATACGCGTATCTGTCGAAGATAAGCTAAAGGTAGTTGGAATTAAATGGAAGATACTTCAATTCTTCTTCTAATTTCTGGTTACAGGTATTCCACTAAACAGCTCAAAACCCTACTAGGATTCAATTAACGATATGTTATCTACATCGACTCATTTTTATTGTTACATGCAAGCTTTCATGGTTACATCGAGTATGATAGATCAGTACAGCAATGGTAACGTCATGACGTTATCAGTTAAAGACCTAACCGTATCACATTTGTATTTGCTGAAATTTCAAATTAAATTCGAAACTTCAGCCTTACGTCCCTTAGCTGAAGCAAGATGATCAATAATAAAATCTAAATCAAGATCAGAAAGAGATGGCCAAGCCAGTAGAGTCATGTTTTGCGTCATTCAAGAACGAAGATGGTTTTTTATTATTACACAAAATTGTCACAGTATTTTTTGGTTTGTGAATGCAAGGATACAATCACTTTATTGAGTGTTAATTATGGATTCTCTCCCATGTGTCAAGCAAGACAAAGGGACTTAAAATCATTTTGTTTTGAAAGAACTTTATGCATCGGGGCACTATTATATTTTGTCGGCTTAGTTAAGTCGGATCGAGTTGTTTGCACACAAAACAAATTGATCTTCGATAGATACTACTTGTTGTTAAGAAGTCCATCTTGTATCAGAATGTCCTTTCAATGATACTACCCCAAGACTCTTTAAGAGCACTTCATCGACGAAAGTTTGAATTTACTGAAATATTTTGAATATTTTCTTACACAATTCCAGAGAAAGTTGTCACCTGTCACACCCGCCTCACTACGCCCCTGTTCTGAAATTCAGGAGATATTCTGTTCCAAATCTAATAACTCTCGTCAGAGTTATTAGTACGAGATTATGAAGAAGTCTGTACATTGTAGACGAAATACGCGTATCTGTCGAAGATAAGCAAAGGTAGTTGGAATTAAATGGAGATTACTAATTTTTCTTCTAAATTATAGTTACAAGTATTCCACTAAACAGCATCGAAACCCTCTAGGATTCTACTCGAATAATGAGTTTTTTACGCGGATCCAGGAATTCAATCGGTTTTCTATAGTAGTTTTGTTTTTCTCATCGCATTCTATCTCCTGTGTAAAAAAAGTAACTTCAGTATGGACTTGATTTATAGCGTTTAGATGCACGTTTGTATTGCGTGATACTTCGCAGCGAGATGCAAATTCTCGATCAACAATAGAACAAGGCAAGCTATTCGCCTGTCGCAAACCAAAATTTTACAGACCCGTTTTCATGAGCCGTAGCGCCGACCACGCCGCGAACCAGCCTACCATAATCGTAGCAGGGAAAAGTTTCTCTACACGGTGATGCTGCAGATTTGCGTGTGCAGCCATATGAGCTTGCGAGGAAAAAGCCTCAGAAGTGCATGTTTACAAATGTTGTCTAGGTCCTATTCTATTGTATGGTCAGGAATTGGAGTGAAAGGTATTAGTTAATGTCTAATGTATTGAACTGATAAATGTGTAATTAAGTTTTTGGTTACGTGATAGTGTCGTTCGCCGTGAGATAAGAAAGGTGCATCGGATAGGTGAAAACGAGAATGTTACGCGAAAAATTAAAAAGACACTAATTAAGTTGCGATTCCAGTTCATTTCAATTAGTATTGTTGTGGTACACGCCTCCAACTAGACAAGTAGAATAATATCGGTCGGCTGCTAGCTCAGCAAACTCTCGAATAGACAACGGATTTCACGGGCTCGACTGATGTTGAGTGAAGTTAAAGAACTGACAGCTCAAAATGCCAGCGATAATGTTAGAAAGAAGCGTTATCGGCAAGTATCTGGTAGCAATCGTGCCCAACGCAACCTTAAAAATCGATTACAAAGGCA
>JASCZW010017283.1:0-17291 GCA_034211315.2 Aedes japonicus | reverse complement strand
TAATTTTATCTGCATTCCACAGTTAGGGTAAAAAGGGTCTAGTTGGTCAAATTTTCAAACACATACAATAATACAATTCTAGACAAAATCGTCAAAAGGTCGAAAGTAACAATTGTAAACAGTGACTTAAAACGTAAATTTCCTGGAAATTCCAGGTTGCTTACACCAACATCTTCTACTGACGGGAAGGTAATAACCCCCTGTAATCTGTTTCTGTGACTATTTGGTTTGTAGGAGCAAGTAGATCCCAGAAAAATACGCTAAAGGTCATTGTTTACAAATGTTACTTTCGACCTTATGACTATTTTGTCTAGAATTCTCCTTTTTATTTTGCAGGCAATCAATTACGTTCAAATGTTGTGCTGAGTAAGTAATTCCTGTAAAAAGTTGAAATGTCCCAACAAATGTCATTATTTAGAGTGAACGGTACAAAAAAAGATTCGCTTACTCTCTACCTACAATTGAAGCCATTCACAAAATGGGATACTGGTTTACTGATCTTAGTAATATGATCGTTCAGGCGAAACACGTCCTTGAAGTTCTGCACAGTGGCTTTTGTGTTCCTTCCTTGACGCTGTTGACCAGTTTTTCTTGAAGTCGTCTGACATGTTGTGGGCCACTGAAACTGCGTTTTTGAGGTTCCGCTTGGCATTTTGCCCAGTAAAGTTCAGTAGATCACAGTTGGGAACAGTATGGTGAATTGGTATCCTTTTCAACGAAATCAAGGTTGTTATCAGAAAACCACTGCGGAGTTGATCTGGCATGATGAACAGCGGCCAGCTCCAACCAGAAAAGAGAAGGAATCTCATGCTTTCGATGTAATTGGAGCAACCTTTTCTGCAAGTACTCGTTTTGGTAAAGTTCAGCATTTATTGTTCATATTGTATAGAAAATCGAAGATCGCAAGCTATATGTCCAAATTGCTTGTCAACCTTCTCACAATTTTTCCGCTGCAACAGACGCATCTGATATTAGGACACTCTCCCCAACCAATTTGGTGTAGAGTTGGGGCCCCGGCATTGTTTTGGAATACTCTTTCACGTACGTTTCGTCATCCACTCAAACACACAACAATTGTCCAAAATTCGGTTGAACAGCTTTCGGGCCCTTAATTTGGTACGACACTTCTGCTCCGAAGATTGCTTGAAAGGGTGTCCCACATCAAATTGCATCACGGAAAAAATAGATGTTCTGTTAGTGATCAAGATCATAAGCGTTTCGTGAAAGCGTTCAAGCGGAATCCTTATGCTTCGGTCAGGGATGTGGCCAAAAAGTTGTTCTGTTCAAGTCTTTTGTTCAGAGAGCCAAAGACCGGGAAGGACAGCAACGCACAAAGTGCAGGCGGCTACAAACCGTGACGAACGGCAAAAAATGGTGGGAAAGTCATGGGCCCGGAAACTGTACACCCAGATGCTGCCGAAGCCTCATTAACTCACCATGGATGGTAAGGATGATGAGACTTACGTCAAGGTGGACTTCCGGCCGCTTCCGGGGCTACTGTTCTTCACCGCCCAGCACAAGTTTGATGTTCTGGAGGAAGCAAGGTGGCAGAAACTTTCAAAGTTTGCCAAGAAATACATGATTTAGCAAGCGATCTGCTCTTGTGGCAAACACAGTTCGTGACTACCGGGATTGTAAACGGAGAGATCTTCCTTAAGGGGTGTCTACAGAGGCGTCTGTTTTCTCTGGTGAAGCAACATAAGGGCCCTACAATCTTCTGGCCGGATATAGCTTCGTGCCACTATTCAAATGTTGTCCTGGAGTGCTACGTAGTCACTTTCGTCATAGGTCACTTTCGTACCCAAGGACTCCCCAACGCACCGGATCTAAGGCCCACCGAAAATTATTGGGATATTGTGAAGCAGGTATTATGGAAGCATCTCAAGGAGGTCCAATCTAAGGAATGGAGTTCAGCGTAAAAATCGAGCATACGGTTAGGGTATTGAAGTTGAATGAAATAAATCCCTGCCCTTCGGTTTAGAAAGGGATATGAGTGCGTTCTATCGAGTTGGCGCGGCAGATTTCACATGTGACTCGGCTGCCCCATTAACGTTAAAAAGTGCCTGAACCAAATGGACAGCTTGTATTGATCACTTTAAGATGCGATGGGGGATCATTGTCCTGATAATCACGAGACGACACAGAGCAATAATTAAAGATCGGTATAAGCCCTAACCAATTTTACTTTCTGACAAGTTTTCTAACACAAGGTAAGCAACCAAATGACTACTACAAAATATACTTAATATCCACGACATAATGTATAACGGGAAAATGGAGGGACCATCAGGGCACCCAAGCAAAACGATTTGGATAGGGAGCATGAGACTGCCTCCTCCCTATTGTTCAAATTCTGCGTAATGAGTCAGCTTGAGTAGTAGACTCAATCGACTACTTTCCATACGTCATTAAAATAGATTAAGGCATTGGGACACAGCCTTGAATACGACTCAGAACGTTGCACAGATGGCTCGATGCAGAAAGTAAGAAAAAAAATGTCCATAGACGTTAACCAGTCTAGTGTGTGACATATACACTAAGGTTTTTTTACACGTTTTGTTTTCGCCGATAACTTCAGAACGGAAAAACTTATCAACCTAATTCGACTCACCTTTTGCGTTTTGGGCAAAAACTAATCATATGACAGTTTTTTATCAATATTCACAATTCTTGGTATAAATACACAAAATTTTAAAAGCTAAACGGTTTTATTATAAATGGTACGTATCTCCCGTGTAAAGAAACAATCTATGTCTAGTTGCAGGAATTTTAAAGGCCTTGCGTTAGATTCAGAATAATTTGCTCAATCCTTCCAAGCTTTCAGATCCACGTGTATGCATTGTTGGTAGACGTCGAGAAAACTTTTAGACAGGTTAAGTTTGTCGCAGCCCAATTTGCTACCAGGGGGTTTTCTCAGGGGCTGGATAGTCGTGAAGAAAATGAATATACATAGTTTTTGGCGTAGAAAGTACCAGCTCATTGGTCCCAAGCTCAGTGCCTAGCTTATTGAATCACTCCTAAAAACATGACTCACAACGAACAACCCCTCAAACATTCTGTAAAAAAAAACACAGAGAATAAAAAAAATGTTTTGATTATCTGTTAACAAGCCCTCAATTGTTTGTTGTAAGTTTTGTTTTAGGGATGATTCATTAAGTTAGAGGATGAGCAAGGAGATGAGCTACAACTTGAACTTGGAACCAAGGAGTCCTAAAGCAGTGAGCCAATTTTAAGTTTCCTATTGCTTGTTGGTTTTCTGACGTGAATAAGAAATATCGAGAGTATTAGAGTTGCAAACAGTGACATACGGAACGTCTCCAGCATCAGCTAGTACGAGATGAGAATTGTCCTGTACTGTGGCACTAGAAGAATTATATATGGATGATATATTGAAAGGTGCCTCTACTAGTTATATCGTCTAAGAAGCAATTACGAAGTAATAGGGAGAAGCAGATGCAGAAGAGAAAATTTCCAGTTAGAAAATGGTTCTTGAATAGAACTATTCTTGCGTAGAATAATGGATGGTTGGTATGTACACTATTGGAAATAGTTATAGTAACACCATGTTATTTACAAATTTTCGAACAGAATTCAAACAAGGATTATCAATGATCGAGGAAGTGTTGCAATAAGGGATCAGAGGATAAATGAATTTTAGGTTTAATAAAAAATGTTATACTTCATTTAATATTTTAGAGTGGAAATAAATATAACACCACTTCGTACAAAACCTTGTGCAATTAATTTATTGCTGACGGAATACAATTTTAGAGGTAGTCACATTTCTTAATGATTACTTCTTCCTACCGCCTGGGCATCGAGAAAATGAGATATTTTAAGATATTCGGAGTAATTTTAGCCCAATCATCGATGATAGCTTCCCTCAGTTGTTTTGCATTTCCGCAGACGTTGACCAGTAATGCGCGGCCTGCCTTCTGTGCAAATACTGCTTGAGACAAGATTCTCCAAGCATTTTCTATTAGGTTCGGGTTGGAGTACAAGCCGGCTAGTTCATCGCAGGAAAGTTATATACCTTCAGTTTTTTTTGGGTATTTTTGGCTGAGTGACATGTGGCGTTGTCGTGCTGGAAAATTACTTTATCGTCCATGAAGTCTTCTGTGAAACGTATCTACTACTAACGCAATACTTTTTCGAATTCATTTTCGTTGAAATAAAGAATATCGGTGTTTTTGCAGCGTGGCTAATACCTGCCCAAACCATTACTTCGCAGATGCGAGATTCTCTTGTAGGCTTATTTTTTCCTATTGTCTTGCCAACATTTGCCAGAACCATCAGGTCCATCCAAATTGATATTTTTTTCATCGCTGAAAACCACTGTGGACCACTCATCATCTCAGAATCGATGCTTTTCGGCAAACTTCAACCGTGCATTTTTATGACGTGGAAAAAGTCGCGGCACAAGAACGGTTTTCCTATATGACGTTTTCTTTCCAACTTAGAACCTGTCGAATACGATGGTTCGTAACCGAAATATTCATATTTGCCTTAATTATTTCAGAAGAAAGCTTGGAATTAATATTGAGATGTATAATTCGGCGTTTCTATTTGGCAGATATGAAGGACGGCCACGTCTTTTCTTTGGAATGTATTTAGAACCCAATCGAATATAATTTGTCACGGCATCTCTACTCCTTCCTATTTTTCGAGACATTTCGCACATCGAATACCCATCCTCCTTTTATATGTAGATTTTACCACGCTCCTCATCCGTCAAAATCGTAGTACTACACTGAAAATTTATTTTCGTAAAGTAGCTTTCACGCGTTTCGTATATTTTATGTAACATTCATAATGCTTTTTATCAGGTGAAACGCTATCATTACACCTTTTGGTAAAATACACGAAATGAACTTCGTGATGACCAACTAATCACTGTTTCTCTTTTATACCGTACTCATGCTTGATGGTGTTCCTGCTGGTATGGGCGGGAATAATTTATCTAACCCAAAATAAAAATTAAAGCGCTGTCGAGAGCTAAAACTTCATGCTCATTCAACACATGTTCTCACGAGTCAGCGTGGTCTAGTGAAATCAACCACGGATTCAGAAGCAGAACATTCCAAATATTCAGGTTCAAACCCCATGACAACTCCACGTGGTTGCGCTTTTTTTGTCAATTACATTTTGAGTCGATAAAGTAGATCTGTCAGTCCTTCATACAAATACCAGAGAGACGTTTCTTCTTAATTTGTGACCAAATATTCGTAGCTCTTTGTATTGTTTCCGTACAATGTACGAATGTTCTTTCTTTGTCAACAAAAGCTTCGTGCTTTTGACAGTTGCGCGTGCCATTAATTACGAATGTATCTTCATAAAAAGAACAAATCAGTTTCGTTGCAGAAAACAACGAATGGATTTGTGAGTATTACCTTCGATTTTGTAATATAAACTTAAATTAACTGTCAGTGTAGCGGAACGATTTTAGCCTTTGGAATCCAATAAGTGAAAAAATCCTGTTCCTAAAGAAGCCTGAGGAAGTGTCAAAAAGATAAGTTCGCTCCCAAACCGCAAAACTATTCAATTCTCTCAGCCTCAACTGTTATGTTAATTTTGCAGCAATTGTGGGCTGATTGTTGGGCATGAGGCGATATAGTTAAAGGTCAACTGCAAGAAAAAAGGATTAACGTAAATGAGTCACTAAACAGTTGAAAGAAATTCAAATACTAAGATGTGTCGTATCTATGGATGCTCACTGCATTGAGATTTATGGATTCTGATTCGGATTTCGGTTTCGGAATTCGAATCTGCTACGTCACGCATGCTTGTTTCCAGGAAGACGGAGCAGTGAAAAATGCTCGAAGATGGAAGCAAATCTTTTTTATCCCGTGAAACTTTTGAATGTTACTGTGATTTTATGTATGATTGTCTATTATTTCATTACTGAGTGACTTGTAAAGTACTCCGATTGTGTCGAAATCGTAAGAGATGCGGCATAGATCTTCTAGGAAACAGACAGTGCAGATGCAGCTTCATACATCTTCCAGTATAACGGTGATAAGCAAAAATATTTGCATTACGATTGTTAACATTTGCATTTAAAAAAAAAGGACGAAAATTGCCGATTTATCATGAGTTTACCTTCACCCGCACAGACAAAACTACCCATGCAGCATCAATCATAGTAACCCATGAGTCAGCAGACAAAATTTGACAGCTCTATCAGTCGAACTCTAACTGTGATGGCTAAAACAGTGAAACAACTCCGTTCAGAAGTGTGCACGTTCAAAGAACAGCACCCAGCCGCGTCAAAAACGGATATCGTGCGGCACTTTGTGGACGCCGGATACACCCGCTCCAGCATCTTTAACATCTTGGCACTATTAGACAACAATCAGAGCATCGAAAGAAAGCCCGATTACGGACGGCCGACGACCCTGAGCGACAAGAAGCTCCAAAGGATGCTGAAAAGCAAGACCGAGGGAAAAGTGGCTACATCGCTGCGTGCGCTTGGCCGGGAGGTCGGTTCAACCCTAGTCAACCGGCCAAACAGTGAAAAAGTACCTGGCGAACATGAACATACGTGTCAGAAAGCGGAAGTCGAGTCCACTGGTTTCGGAGCTGCAGGCAATGACGCAGCGGCAGTGGCTCAATAAGATGGTCAACTCGATTCGTTAATCAAGAAATACCATAAGGGCAAAGACGCGGTGTTCTGGCCGGATCTGGCGTCGGCCCACTACTCGAAGCGATTGTTGGAGGAGATGTAGCGCCTGAAAATCGATGTGATAACTATGTCGGCGAACCCGCCCAACCTGAGCCAGTCTGAAGCGTAAGTTCTAGTCCAACAATTTTGTTGCAAAAACTGAGGAGGAATTGATAAACAAAACTAAGAAAGAACTCGAAAACATACCTACACGCATGTTTTCGTCCGCCATGGTGAATGTTCCGGTTAACTTAACGGAAGGCCGCTCGCAAGGGCGTAGAATTGTTTTGCAAGTAAGCTTAAATAATTACCTCTCGTGGGAAATTTATCAAATGCAATTATCTGTCCTAGCCTTTTTTATCACTATCCGAAAATGTCTATATGCAAACGTTATATAGAAAGTCGTGGATCGCCTCTCTTAAAAAGAGCCAAGATAAACTTCAAATGTACGCAAAAAAGCGTGTTGCTGAGATTAACATTTCTCCAAAACCGAAATGAAAATGGATTTCTATTGTGCTTTTGTGAAAGGCAACTTACCAGTTCAATCGGGGAAATTGGGCCAAATCGTTGCGTTGTGTTCGGGAAAAGACAGTGTAAGCAGTACGGTGATTCAGAGTATTGATTCCACTGCACCGTCACTGCTCCGTTTAACCAAACTTTTTGTTCTTTAGATTAGTGCAATCAAGGCTACTGTAGAAAACTCTGTAAGGTATTTCTTTAATATCCTCAAATAAATGGTAAGCTTGTTTGTCATAAATAAGAACTCTGTTTGGAACATTTTCATCAAATGAAAAGTTATATCTTAAGTATTTCTAGTTCTTATAAGTAATAAGTTCTTACCCTCCTTGTGTTGTAAAAGCACTCTGAATAACTTCTCACTACAAACAAAGCAGTGTCACATTACGGTACGAAGCCGTTTGGACACGCGCCTTCTTATGCAAGAAAAAAAAAATCTCTCTAGCTGACAAAAGGCACGAGCACATTTAGGAAATACAAAACAAATAACACAGGGAAATCGCACATACGAACGCCCTAACTCAACATGTGTACAGCAATTACCACATCAGTTCTACATCGGTTGGGCATAAATTTCCCAGCCCCCGTCGATCCGATTAGTGATATTTAAATGATTATTTCCTCTTCTCACAATGCCCGGAATTGTAATGAAGAAACAAGTAGTATCGAATTCGTAACGCCCCCTTATTTGTCCCCTTAGAAGTCGGCCGTCTGGAAGAACCGTTTGCGTAAATTTTAATCATTCTTCTTGGCGGTTGCTGATTATCGATGCCACGCGACCGAAGGACCACGTGTCGCACCCGTTGCCGACTTCGACGATGGGGAGCGACTAAACCACGTGTTGGTCCGTCGTTGGAGAGGGGTGAGCCTCGTCGTCTGCCGGTAAGTAAATACAATTAATAATTTTGATTTCTTTATTTTTCCCGGAAACCGGATACCATGAGGTGGAAGGAAGCTATTTTAGGGCAATTGGATTCGGTTTTTGCTCGCACTAGGTTTCTGTTTACAACTGTCAAATGGTTGTTTTGTTTGAACACGAACCGGTGCGTTGTTGTCGATCCGACTGAGCAAAAGCCCCCGAGTGAAGAAGAAAAAAAAGAGTGCAAACATGGGAATGGCTATACACATGTTCACATTTTGCCATCACAGCTCGAACGAACGCCATGAATAACTGATAAAATGCTCAACTTGCATGTCAATGTTTATAAACAACAACATTGTAATCCAGCGAAATGGCGACACAAGTCACAAAAACGAGTGACACGGAAAGGCCACCATTTATGGCGATTACACTTGCCCTGGTGAATGTCTGTTCATGTTCACCGTTTAGTCCATAAATAAAATTTCATGAATTATTTGTTGTTCGCCAGGCTATAGAGAACATGTGGGTGGGTGGATGAGCCTCTTTTTTTTATAACACACCGGAACTGGCGTCTCCTCCACCGGAGATTTAGCCAGGAGGCGCGCACGATTTTTTCTCCGATCAACCGAACAGCACAAAGCCAGATCCATTCAATCAATCTAATTGTAAGCCTCTTCGCATTGCCAGTGAAAACCATCCTTTGCGGGCGAGTGTATTCGGGAGGGGCGAGAAAAGAACTGACCATACTCTATACTTCTGCTCTGTGTGCGATTCGGCATTTGTGGAATTGGGTGGAAGTTTTGCTACGCGCGAAACATCGGTTTCCGTTTCCCCAAGAGACGGATTTGAAATGTAAACAAAAACGGAACACGGTGGTCGCGCGCGCGGCGGCTTCTATCGACGTGTTGTGAGGAGTCCTGTGTGAATTGTTAGCACAATGTCATGCGAACGAGGCCGCATCCAGCCATTAGGATATTTTTTGCTGAATTTTAGCTTGCATTGTTGTTAGAAGTTTCTTTTTTTCTCTCCATTGGAATAGAGGTTAGCGATTTGTGAATAGCCTGATAATTTGTGTCAATTTATTTGGGGCCAACCGGGTTAGCAGCGATGATGTTTGAAAATCGTTTGCTGTGTAAATATTGCGAGAATTTGGGAACAAATTTGAATGATATCCACGCAACTTTAGTACCAGTATTTGACAGAAACTGCAAATTGGCTGGCGGTTTAGTATCACCTGCACTATTTCTCCGCTACTAAAAGGAGAAGAAATCGACAGCAGCCACAATGGTTGATATGGCAGAAAGAGATTTGGATGGAGCTGTCGCTGTTCCTCGAGCCAATCTTGTGCTGTTCGTTGACATATCCGCTATCAGCATGTTATTGCATGATCCGATAATACGCAAGTCAAGGCAGGCATTATAGTAAAGATCATCCAAAATTTACCTAGTTACGAACAATGGATTTCCCGATTTCGAATACTAGAGCGGAAGCACGATGAGGAGAATATTATTTGACGGAAAATGGTTTACCTACCAAATCGTTTGCAAATGCAGAGAACGGAAGTCTAGCTTTAACAACTACTGTTTATTCTCATCACGGATGCAGAATACCGAACAGCAACAGGAACAACTTAAACAACCGATGGCCAACAGCAACAGGCACACTCGTTGAATTGGAACAGCAACGGTAGGCAAGGGGAACCAATACTAAAAAAATACTTTTCTTTCGATGAACTTTTGGAGTGTTTCCGAAAGCGATAAAAAAATCCAACCGGAATAAGTTTTTATTTTACACTTTATTTGATGACTACCCGAGCAGGACCGAATATCTTGATAACTGGCCTTGGTATTGAGGAGCTCAGATTAAGAGGTAAAATACCTGAGGATAATACCATAAAATTGTACACACAATGCGAATACCAAATTGACCAAAAGACTATACCAAAATAGTACCTCTCAGGTATTCCCAGGTATCCAAAATAACAAGTCTTGTTATTCGAGATATATTCTGCTTGTAATTCTTAGGTATTTTGCTTAGGTATTTTACCTTTTAATCTGAGCTCTGCAATACCAAGGCCAGTTATCAAGATCAAAATTAGGTATTCATATGTTGTTGTCTCCTACTCGGGTATCGAATCGAGACTTACTGATCGAGTCAACTTATCCACCAAACCTAACATTCTACACCTAGGAGGTGTTCTAAAAACACAATCGGTACTCAACCAATCGGAGATGCGATGCTCCCTTTTTTTACTTTTTTTAATTATATTTGGTAACAATGCCATTGTATGAAGCCATTATATGTATCCACATGGATATAAAGAATCTTCTTCCGACCACAAGATTGAACAATTGGCCAAAAGAGCAAGCTATCTAACATGAGGAAGCCCCGATGGGCGGAGAGAAGAGCCCACCCTCTTTTCACAAACTGTTAGCAATGGGGAGTTGGAATTACCACTCTCCCCATCCAGAGTGCTTCAATCGGTTGCCCTGATGGTCCTTCCGATTTTCCTGTATTGGCATCAATTGTTATATGCTAGCAATGTTGAGCAAGAATTATTTCTGGTGGATTGGGCTTCAACTGCTTGGATGTATTCCGATCCCGACGGGCAATCAATTTTCATTGTGGTTTGTTGAATTTTGGCAGCCTGATTTTTAAAAGCTTGCAACGTTCGAACAACCTGTGTCTTATAAAAGTGAAAATGAATGTTAGGAACCATTTCCGCAAACAGTTTGAAAGAAACATGTAATTTTCTGCGCTATTTAATGCACATATATGGAATGCTAGATTTTGAATAAATTCTTGGAATATTTCATGTAATTTCAAGTCATATATCGCTTAAATTAGGTTTGTTCTGAAAAGTTGCAAACGATTTTGTTATTTTAGGTGATTGAAAAAGAGAACATTTGACAGAAAATTGAGAAATTGATTCAGGAAATTATTACGAAATCGCATAGAACACCCTTGCTGGATCCCTGATCTCACCGGCATCCAGGGCAACGAAAACGCAGATCGTCTGGCAGGTTAAATTTTGAAAGGTTCACCACTTTCCCAGTCACTATCCCCTGGAAAGATGCTACGAAAGTAAGAACGAAAGTCGCCAACGAGGAGCATGATACTGAGAAAGGTGAAGGCTGAGCAAAGAAAATGGTTCGTTCAGGACAATTTTTCTGACCAGCGAGGTTTCCACACGAGTATGTTATTGTAGATCGACGACCGTAGAAAGTTAGAAGCAGCTCGAACATAATACGATATCGATCCGACCAACCTGTATGCCGCGTTGTTACGAATATGAATATGATGGAAGTTTCTACATGAAACCAATTAGTATCAAAGCTGGTGAAGAGACGAAATAGCAAAAAGTGAGATGCGGAGGAGAAGAAAACGTTAAAAGAAATGATTGAAAGTAGATTCAGTGAAAGCAAATCAGAAAAGAATATTGAGAGCATGTAGGTGAAGAGGTGTGAAAAGTAACATTTGAAGAGGATGAAGAAATGGAAACTGATTAAGTGAAGATGATTAAAACGAAAAAAATTAGGTAGGATTCGGTAAAAACGAAGAACAAATATCGCACAAAAGTGATCAAATGTGATGAAGTGAATGGACCAAAGAATTATAGCAAACAAATTCTAATACTTGGTTATCATTGTTTAATCACTGAATATGTTATTATTGAGGCTGAATAAACAGATAAAATAACATAATGAAAACAAAAAAAAACCTCGTTGAATATCATAATAATAGCTTATTTTATCATCCGTGAGAAGACCTGTATTTTAATCAAATTTTTTGAAATACTTTCAAATTATGTTATCAATTTGAAATCAAACTGTATGTTTAAAATGATTGTATGTTAAAAATGATAGCATATGGTAACAAAACCAACCAATTGTGATTACTAACTTTGATATTAAGTAACAACAGAAACCAAAACAATATCTGAGTTAACAGAACTTGTGACTTTTATGATACCAGTTTGCTAAAGGACAGGAAAAGGACTAAAAGATGCTATGTGGAAAAAGAAGTGAAGCAAGATGACGAAGAAGCTAAATCACAACTGGAAAGTTGGAAAGAACAAGAAAATACAGTATAAATGAATGAGTGGAAGCAAACGTCATTGGTTGAGAAGAATAAGAGAAGTAGAATAAAAAAGAGGATCAAAAGAAGCAGAAGAAGAGAGGAAGAATAAGAGAGGCGGAAGAATAGAAACAGAAGGAGAGAGGTGGAAGAAGAGAATTGGAAGGAGTGAATTAAACAAAGCGAGAAAAAAAGAATGGGAGTAAGAGAAGCGGAAGAAGAAAAGCAGTATAAGAGAAGAAGAAGAATATAAGTGGAAGAATAGGTGAGGTGAAGCGGATGAAGTAAAACGGAAGACGAGAAATAGAAGTAGTTAAGCAGAAGAGAGAAATCGTGAATAAGAAGCAGAAGAAGATAAGCAAAAGGAGAACAGCGATCGAATAGAAGCGAAAGACGAGAAGCGTCAGAGTGAAGCGGAACAAGAGAAGCGGAATAAGAGAAGCGGAACGAGAGAAGCGAAACATGGGGTTCAGAACAAGAGAAGCGGAGGAAAAAAAGCGGATGAAGTAAAGCGAAAGACGAAAAATCGAAGTAAATACGCGGAAAAGAGAATTTGTGAAAAAAAAGCGGGAAAAATTAGCAAAAGAAGAAGCGGAACTAGAGAAGTGGAACCAGAGAAGCTGAACAAGAGAAGGGGAACAAGAGAAGTAAATAAATAGAGGTGGAAGCAGATAAACGAAAGAAAAAAAATGACAGTTGAAAAACGAAAGATGAAAAATTGAAAATGAGATGAGGAAGGAGATGCAGAAAAGCGAAGGAGAGAAGCGGACAGTGGAGTAGCGAAAGAAAACGAGCAAACAGGATAAATGGATGCAAAAAAATCTGAAGGAAAGCTGAAAAAGAGAAGCTGAAGCAGTGAAGTGGAAGAAGAAAAGTTGAAAGACCCAAGAAAATGCAAGTGAAGAAAGTTAGAAATGTGTAGGAATTGAGAATTAGTGGAGAAAAACTTAGCTTACATAAATGCACCCAGGTAAATAGTGTCGTAAATAAATAAAAAACTTCAAGGTACAGCCCCATTGAGCTGTTCGAAAGGATAAGACGTAGAACTACGCAACGCAATGTAAGTAATTTGACGCCGAACTCAGGCGGATTCCGTGAAAACTCTGGCTCGGAAGCTGTACGACGACGTTTTGAGCAAAAATGATATGTGCTTTATGGATGACGAGACGTACGTCAAATTGGACTACAGGGCTCATTCAGGGGCACAGTTTTACACCGTGAAGCGTGAAGCGGATGTCCCAAATTAGGAGAAACCGTTTTCTTTTTGCGAAAAATTTGAAAAAAAAAGATGTTGGTTTGGCAAGCAATTTGCCAGTGCGGTATGAAACCGGCACCTTTCTTCACTACCGCAAATATGAACGCCGAAATGTACCGGAAGGAATGCTTGCAGAAGCGAATTCTGCCACTAACCCGAAAACACAAAGGTTTGACACTGTTTTGGCCTGATTTGGCATCCTGTCACCATGCGCGAATGAAAAGAATAATGTCCAATTTGTGGAAAAGGCGAAGAATCCTCCAAAATGTCCGAAAATAAAGCCCATTGAGAAATTTTGGGCTTTGATGAATGGAAAGCTGCGGAAGAAGGCTAGAGGAGCAGATAACATCATACAATTAAAAAAAGACTGGAAAAACTTAAGCAAAACCATCGACCGGACGGTTATGCAAAAACCTCAAGTGAAACATCAAGAAGAAGGTGCGATAGCTGGCCAGATCTACGAAAAATTAAATGAGTATTGATGTAATGGGCTTTTTTGATGGTCAATAAACAATGTGAATGAATTTGATTTGCCAAATAAATGAAACATATTTAAAGTTTTAGGTGTACTCATAATCAACGATACAGTCCTTACGAATAGTCAAATTTTGCGACAAAAGTCGATAACTCGAAATCCATTTACTTTAGATTCATGATGTCTTCGGGAGATTTATGTTCATAATAAAAATTCGATTTCTTTATTCTGACGAATTAGAGAAATTTACAGAATTGTAGATAATTTAATTCAGTGAAACTATCCTGATGAAACATAACTACTATAACATCTACGTATCGTTATATAACAGATTATCTTACTTTCCTAAGGGTGGGGCTATTTTTTTTAAATTAAATTTGTATTTGAGAACATTGTGCCAATGACTTTAAGGACATACAATGACGCACATTGAAGGCACTAGGTAGTGGCTAGTTATTGTACAAAAAAAGTTGTACAGGTTGAACTGTAAAATAATACGTATTTTTTTCAAGATATCTTACTCCCTTAGTTGCAAAATTTGCAAACACAGAATACGTGAACTGAAAGTATAAACTTCCACCCACAAGATCTATGAAAAATGGTGTGTCCTCTTTTGCCCTCTTCTGGAGAAAAACTCATTTTTTAAATTGGTAGTTTTGCATTTTTTCTGCATAACTTTCAACCGACAGCATAAACAATTATCACAACGTGCGGTTTTGATGACAATGTTTACATTTTTATATTAACCCATCTACATTTATTTATTTTCATTTATATCACAGACAAATGGACATAACACGTTGAACATTTTGCACTACAAATAATTGTCACTAATACACCTGCGCCATCTGTTGAGCAAACTGTAATGTGTGATAAAGCAGAACAGATGGCGGTAATGTGCTTACGTCAAACATGTGCGTCACATGTGGCGTTACTACCAACTAAGCAATATTTGAATTGACCGTTTATTTAATGCGTGATCGATGAATAAACTGCAAGTGTAATGTCTGTTTGTCTGTGTTGACATAGTTTTTTTTTACTTACATGACATCTGAAACTCTTCACTTTATTTTTTGGCACAACATGTTGAAATTTTTGTGATATTCAGCAAAATGGAGTCGAATCAAGTGGAAGTGCGCAAACACATTTTGTACGAACGTCAGCAAAATCCGAATTTATCCGTACGTGAAGAAACTAAAACGACCAAAAAGTACCGTGTTTTGTGCTTGCAAACCATTTGACCAGCGCTTGACCGTGGATAAGAAGGTTGGAAGTGGAACAAATCGAAAAAAGGGGCCCAAGCGTGATGACAAGCAAAATTTCACTGCAAAAAGTCGTGCTAAAGAGCTTAAGACCAAATTTTTGCACACATTTTCTTGTATCATAATCGCGACGTAACGTACGTACTCGAAGACTTTAAACAGCTTCCGGGTCTGGATTCTTACACCGAAATGCAAGCGAACGCCATTGCCAAGCATTTCCGGACAAAGAGGGTGTCCAAATTCCCGAAGAAGTATTTGGTTTGGCAAGCGATATGTAAAGCTTGCTTCAGATAGAATTGGAACAAAAACAATTGCCTGTATTTCAGTTATTTATTATTGAATTCAAGATCTTTTTTATACAAATGTAGCGTTTTCTTCATACTTTTAAGAAAAAATACGGATAAAATTATTCGTCACGGTTTTGAAGGAGTTCTCGATTTTTTCCTGTAACATGGCTCATTAGGCGGCGCACACCTTCTTCGTCCATCATTTTAGCTATCTTATTCCACCAGGTCTTCATCTGATTGATGTCTTTGACAACCTTTCCCTTTGCCTTGAGTCTCCTCTTCACGATTGCCCAGTATTTCTCAATAGGGCGGAACTGGGGGCAGTTGGGTGGGTTAAGGTTTTTCGGAACAACCTGGACCCCTTTCTCTGCATACCATTCTTGAACGACTTTGCTGTAATTACAGCTTGCCAAATCTGGCCAAAACATTACGGGATGGTTGTGGGATCGAATGAACGGCAAAATTCGTTTTTGGAGGCACTCTTTTTGGTATAGTTCCGACGTCATTGTCATATTTGTAACGAAAACTTTCGGTTTTTTGCCACAGCTGCAAATGCCCTGCCAAATCATGAATTTTCGTGCAAATTTGTCGGCAAAAACAAATTTAAATTTGGCTGGAACATCCCCCCGAGCCGTTGCCAAGTAAAATTTTTGACCTGGGATTTGCCCGAAGTCAGCCTTGACATAGGTTTGATCGTCCATCAGAAGACACCCGTCGAACTTGGTCAGCACCTGGTCGAATAGCTTACGAGCACGGATTTTGGCCACACTATTCTGTTTTATGGTCCGATTTGGCTGTTTGCTTGCTCGATACGACTTGATTCCTTCCCGGAGTCGAGTTCTCTTCACGGTACTATGGGCAGCACCGAATTTTCTTGCCAAATCACGGTCAGATTGGGATTCCTCTTAATCGTATCAAAATCTTACGCAGTTTCCGGTCGACAGTTCCACTCCGACGATTGGCTTGAGGCTTCCGAATCGTCGTCAATGTTTCGTTATACCGTTTGATAACGCGCCATACGGTATTTCTGGGCAATTTCAGCTGTTTAGCTAGCCTAGATGCAGACCACAATGGATTTTCCAAATAACTATGCACATTTCTTTCCCTTCTTTCGGCTTCCATGTTGATTGTTTACAAAGTACAGTCGATTTGCGGAATGTCAAAAATACATACGACAAAATTCCCGACACGTGGGCGCCAAGAATTTCCAAATCCGTCTACCAGGAGCGCCACAATATGAGCAAAAGTTTGTTCCAATTCTAAATGAAAGAAGCCTTAGTTGTAGTCGAAAATCTAAAGGTTTCGGCACTATCAATAAGGATGTGTACGAGAAAGAATGTCTCTACCCAAGAATGTTGCTACCCTTTATCAGAAACCACGACTCTCCAGCTCTGTTTTGGTCTGATTTGGGCTCTTGTCAATATGCAAAATCCGTTCTAGGTACAAGAGGTCAAATACTTTCCAAAACCAGAAAATTCACCAAACTGTCCAGAATTTCGACCATTAGAGAAGTATTGGGCTGCAGTTAGGCGGAAACTCTTTGAAACTAAGAAGACAGAAAATGGTACCGACGATTTTAAGAGAAAATGGAAAATCGTCATGGCGAGCGTATCTGAGGTTACCGTACAAAACCTGATGGCGGGTGTACCACAACAAGTTCGAGAATATTACAGGAAGGAGGATTAACATATAAAATTGACTGTTTCGTATGTAGATGTAACTCTATTGTTTGTAGTGTAAACAATCGATTTTGTTGAGTTATGTGTATTTTTGTTGCTGTTATTATTTTGGTGTCCGAAATTGAACGTGGAAGGCTTTAATGGTACAATCGTTGTCTAGTAATGTGCTTCACAAATAAATAAATAAATAAACAATCAAGACAATGTTATATTTCCA
>JASCZW010017282.1:0-17294 GCA_034211315.2 Aedes japonicus | reverse complement strand
GCCTTCGTTAAGCATCGATTCGCGGCAGCCGACGCCGCTTCCACGCCGGTTCTTCCTTCTGGCTGGGGCAATCCGGGTTGTAGTACCTCCACGCATCCACCCCTCGCTGGACAGCTCTACGACTCGGAGCAAATTGTCGAGTTCGTCCAAGAGCTGTACCGTCAACAGCTAAAAACCGCCACATCCATGCCGATTAAGTTCCTGTGCAAGCATGGACCGTAAACGCACCATCAGCATGCTCAATTGGAATGCTTGATCCATCCGGAACAACACAATCGAGCTCGGTGACTTCCTTAACAGGAAGGCCATCGACATCGCCATCGTCACCGAGACACATCTCAAGCCAGAACTTAGCGTTTTCATCCCAAGATACCGGATTATGCGATTTGATCGTAGCGGCTCTCGAAGGGGAGAAGTTGCAATCAGCTACAGTCAATCGAAGCCATCGGAATCGAGGTTGAAATTGCCGTCGGCCCTATCACCATCATCCCGGCCTATTATCCCAAGGGTGCACCGCTAAAGAAACAACAACGGTCTTACGGAACGACATTCGCAAGCTAACTCGGAGGCAGCAATTTATCATCGCCGGCGACCTCAATGCGAAACACAAAGCCTGGGGGAACACCCGGCGCAACCGGAACGGAATAGTTCAGCAGGAAGACCTGGAAGAAGGCCATTACACCGTCCTGGGCCCGGATACTCTCACCCGGTTGAGCAGATCTGGGGTCTATTCGACAATCAACATCTTCCTCACCCACATGGGGAACAACATCGCCCAGCCGGTCGTGCGCCAGGAACTCAGCTCAGACTTCTATCCAGTGGTGGCCGAAGTTGAATCCTCAGTCAACCGGCGTCGCATCACCAGACGGAACTACCATCGCGCCAGTTGGAAGAGGTTCCGACAACACGTGGACGACAACATCGACTTCAACATGCACCTTGATTCGGTTGATGACATCAGACGGCAGCTGCAGAACATCGAGCAAGCAATCTCCCAGGCCCGGGATCAACATGTACCGGTGATTGATCAGGTGAACAACAATTTCTCAACGATATCCGAAAGCAATACCAGCGAACTGGTCTACCTACTTTAAAAAGTCACTGTAATCGAGTGACGAAAATTATTAAGTCCAGAATAGTGGACCTTAAGAATAACAATTTTGCCGATAAGATCCGCTCTCTCCCAGATTGTTCAAAGCCATCCTGGAAGTTGACAAAAATTTTAAAAACTAAACCTAGAACCATTCCACCATTGATCCCACTAGACATCAATGGCTCATAGGATCGCTTGATAACTCCTGCAGAAAAGGTTGCTGAGATAATTCAACACTTCGTCAGATCCCACAATCTGACAAAACATCGTGAGTCCACACGAAGCTGCCGTTAGCGCGCTTCATACTAACATCCATTTAAGCCCCAACGACTTCACAGAGGAGTTGAAGATCTCAGCTGGCGAACTGTTGACTTCCATCAAAGACTTAAAGAACATGAAGGCCCCGGGTTTTGATAACATCTTGAACTTGGACCTCAAGTAATTGAGCCCCCAGTTCTACGTTCATCTGGCGATGGTTTTCAACCAATGCCTGCGACTTGACTACTTCTTCTCGTGTTGGAAGTCAGCCAAGGTCATCCCCATCCAGAAACCTGGGAAAGATCCTTCATGTTCCAAGAGCTATAGGCCCATCAGCCATCGCTCAGGAGTTTCGAAACTGTTTGAGAAAGCGATTCACCGTCGGATTCTACCAACGAGCTGAACATCTTGTTCGACGAGCAGTTTGTATTCTGACGTGGTCGGTCGACAATTCACCAACTTAATCGAGTCAGTAATATCACCAGACGGAACAAGTCTGTTGCGAAATCTTCTGCCATGGCACTTCTCGTTATCGAGAAGGCCTTTGATAACGTGTGGCACGATGGCTGAAAAGATACAATCTTCCTGTCTTACTGGTGAAAATAATTGAAAATTATCTGTAGGGCAGGACATTCCGTGTTTCGCTGCAAGGTGCAGTTTCCGATGCAGAGGAGAATCCGCCGGTGTTCCGCAGGGAAGTATACTAGGTCCCCTTCTGTTTAACTTATTCACCTCGGACATACCCCCGCTCCCTAAAAATGGATCTCTGTCGTTGTTCGCCGATGATACCGCAGTCATCCACAATGGTAGGGTAATAAGAGCGCTCACAGCGAAACTGCAGCGAAGCCTGAATGTTCTGTCAGAATATCTCACCGAATGGAAGATCTGTATCAATGCGGCAAAGACACAGGTCATCCTATTTCCACACTCCAACTCTCCCAGACTTGTTCCGCCTGAGTATTGTAAAATTAGCCTAGACAACACAACCATGGAATGGGCCAAATCAGCTGTCTATCTTCTCGTTACAATAGACAGCAAGCTTATTTTCAGGGAGCAGGTTTACAAAACTGTCACAAAGTGTAACGTTCTGTTGAAGCTACTGTACCCATTGATCAACAGAAGGTCTACATTATCCCTGAAAAACGGCATGCCAATCTGGGAGAGTTGCGCAAAAACACATCACCTGAAACTTCAACGTGTTCAAAATAAGTTCCTCAGGATGATTCTGAACACCCCTCCGAAGACAAGAACATCTGAGGTCCACCGTCTGGCCGAGATAAAAATGCTCGAAGATCGCTTTAAAGGGTGTCCACGATGAAATTGCCACACACAAAATTGATTCGCAAAATTCAAGTTTTCATCCGATTGCCATCAAATTTTCAGGGATTGAGAAATAACTATTAAACTTCATTTTATCATTTTACTCGTATTTTATTTACAGTCCATACGCAAATGCCCGCACCTTGGCCTTAACCCCGGCCATAAGATTCTGCACAACCTGTGAATCAACCGTTTTTTGCATGTAAACCCATACTTTCTTCAGCTCCTCGACTGTCTTCACTACCTTAGGTCGTTTAAGAAGGTGCTGCTTCATAATCGCCCAGTACTTCTCGATGGAGCGGAGCTCCGGAGTGTTGGGAGGGTTGAACATTTTCGGCAGGAAATTGACCTTATTGTCCGCATACCACTTCAACACGTCCTTGGAGTAGTGGCATGAGGCCAAATCCGGCCAGAAGATTGTTGGGACGTTGTGGGCCTTCAGGAGAGGAAGCAGCCGCTTCTGGAGGCACTCTTTTATGTACACCTGTCCGTTCATCGTGTCCTGGGTCACGAAAGGTGCACTCCGCTTCCCGCACGTGCAAATGGCTTGCCAAACCAGGAATTTCTTCGCAAATTTGGACATCTTCTGAGTGCGGACATGCTCCGGAATGCTGAACTTATCCTTGGCCGTGAAAAACAGGTTGCTGGGGATCTGTTTGAAGTCGGCCTTCACATATGTTTCGTCGTCCATGATGCAGCATTCAACTTTCGTCAGCATGTTGAGGTACAACTTCCTGGCACGGGTTTTGGCGGACTTGTTCTGCTTCTCGTCGCGATTAGGGGCCTTTTGTACCTTGAACGTTCGAAGCCCAGCCTTAGTTTTGGCCTTCTGGACAAAACTTCGGCTTAGGTGCAGCTTCTTAGCCACATCCCGAACGGAGGCGTTCGGATTTCGGTTGAAGGCCCCAACTACGCGGTTGTGATTTTTGGTGTAATACTTTTTCTTTCACTCCTGGGCTTCCGATCGGTGGTCAACCGTTCCTCGAACCGCTTAATCACTCGCGACACCGTGTAATTCGCGATTCCCAACGTTTTAGCGATGGAACGATGTGAGAGATCCTTGTTCTCGTGATGAATGCGCAAGATTTTATCACGCACGAGCTGTTCTTTCGACTCCATTTCCGCGAGTTTTGATCACAGGACTTTAAAACTTGCAGAATGTAAATAATGCACTATGAACTAAATTCACCCAAATTTTCATTAAATTCTACCCAACGGTTAAAAAGTTAGAGCAATTTCATAGTGTGGCAATTTCATCGTGGACACCCTTTAGTGAGTCTAGCAATCAGTACAGGGCACGCTGCCTGACATCGGATCACCAGATCATTCGGAATCTGGTTCCCACTCTTAGGCTTTTCAAATTGTAGTTGTAGTTGTAGGTTAAGTAGGTTATCTAATGTTAATTAACAATGCCCCAAGGGCAGGTCTGCAAATTAATTTAAAAAAACACCAAACATAAACATAAGGAGCTGCGCAGAGCACGGTCTGCTGAGAGAACGCACAAAAGTTCAACTTATTTATTTATTTATTTATTGTCGTCAATCATAAGTAGACCATATAATATATATTAAATATAATATAATATTATTCATACTTGTATGTTCTGGTTTCTTATGGAGCTAAAATACTGTTTTAGTTTATGCCGAGACATTGTAAAGTCAATGATTTCGCAGTGTTTATTGTAAGAAGCCATCATGCGATTTATTGGTCCATTTGTTGCATAGTTTGTGCGATGATGGCTGATGGCGAATAGGTTACGATTTCGATGTTGCCGAATAGGTGCATATATGTTTAATTTTGATAAAAGTTCTGGTGAGTCAATACGCTGCGAAACGATATCGTTTACAAATGAAACGCTTGCATACTCACGACGCTCTTTCCAGTGTTTGGATGTTTATAAGCATGCAAACGCGCTTCATATGATGGAAGACGAAATGATGTCCAACCCAACCTACTGAAGAGCATATAATAGAAATTGCTTTTGTACTGATTCTATTCTGTTTTCGTGTGTGGTTAAATGAGGAGACCATACAATGCTGCAATATTCTAGAATAGACCTAACATAAGCTATGCATAGTGTTTTAATAGTGTATGGGTCCTGAAAATTATGACAAAAGCGCTTAATAAAGCCCAGCATGTTATTTGCCCTGTGAATAATTGTGTTGTAGTGGTCTATGAAATTAAGTTTGGAGTCTAAGATTATTCCTAAGTCTCTAACTCTTTCACATTTTTCTACTTTCTGATTACCTAGTGAAATTGATATGTTTGGTGTTGTTATTTTTTTGCTAAATGATATTGAGTTGCATTTTTTTACATTCAGCTCTAATAGTCTTTTTTTTACACCATGTGTAGAATATGTTTATTTCATTCTGGAATAAGTTGATGTCTTCCTTATTTCGTATTTCCAAATAAAGCTTCATGTCATCGGCATAGATTAGTACTTTAATAATTTTAAGAATAAAGGAAATGTCATTTACGTACAAAATAAAAAGAAGGGGTCCTAAATGAGAGCCTTGTGGGACACCAGAAGTGACTTGAATAGGATTTGATTTCTTTCCATTTAATTTTATTATTTGTTGGCGGCTGGTTAAGTATGATTCAAGCCATTTCAAGAGTCCAGGTTCAATCCCATGTTTTTGTAGTTTGAAAAAGTAGCATTGGTATGTCAATACGATCAAAAGCCTTGCTAAAGTCTGTATAGAGAGCTTCTACGTGGTTTCCATTATCCATTGCATTCAATGAATAGTCTATAAATTCAATTAAATTTGTCGAGGTTGAACGGCCCTTAAAAAAGCCGTGTTGCTTGTCAGTTATTTGATTTTTGATTTGGAGAAATAATTTTTCTTTGACAATTGCCTCGAAAAGTTTAGGAATACAAGAGATAATGGCTATTCCACGATAATTACGTATGTCAGATTTTCGTCCAGATTTGAAAATAGGGACCAAAAATGAGCTTTTCCATATTGTTGGGAAAATTCCTGATTCCAGTGACATATTAAAGAGCCAAAACAATGGAGATGTGAGTTCCATTGCTAAACTCTTCATGAACACTGGAGGAATTCCGTCAGGTCCAGGACTTTTTGCGGCGTCCAAATTTTTAATGCTTGGAAAATATCTTGCACATACAATTGGATGATGCCAATGCTCCCAGTAAATTCAGGGTAAAATGCAAAATATTCGCGATCGCAATCCTCTTCAGAAAATGTCGTATAGATTTCTTAAAAAAATGTTGCAAAAAGATAGCAATTTTTTTCCGAGTTATCACCGACACGTTCATCAAGGTACATTGTGGATGGAAAATTGTCAGATTTTAAATTGGTTTTTACGTAATTGAAGAAGTTCTTCGAGCATGACTTTATTTCAAGTTCAGTTTTTGTATTGTATTCTTCAAGTGCAATACCCATGGCCAGATTCAATTGGTCGCATATGTCCAGATAGTTTGCTAAATTTTCACTACTGTTGAATTTTTTGAAAATTTTGTGAGCTTTCTGCTTTCGATTTTTTAAATTTTTGATTTGTCTGTTTAACCCGACTGGATCACTCGTATTTCGGTGACGTCGTTTTTTCTTCAAAGGTATTTCTTGCAAAATTATTTCCGATAAAATTTTATAAAAAATGTCTACAGCAGTTTCGACATTTCCTTCATTCTTGAAAATTTCCTGCCAGTTTACATTGTTTAGTTTGCTTCTGATATTCGCATAATTAGCTAGTCTGTATTCAAAGACTTCTTCATATTCACAGTCGTTGGGTCTTTGATATTCATGTATAAATAAAGAATATTCGATTGCCGTGTGACGCATTTCATTTTTCCATAATGGGTTCAGCGATTCAGTCACACAGAAATCTTCTTGAATATTCGTGAGTAAGAAGTCCAAAAAACAATTTTCTTCATTTCTGATGTGGTATACTTGATTAAGTCCAAGTTTTGCGATTTCGTCGAATATGAATTGCAAAGTAATATTCTCCCCAACGACTGGGAGTAAGATATTTTCATTTTCGGAGTCTAGAATGAAGTCAGCGTCGCGTTGATTAAAGTCCCCATAGATGTGAACTTTCACTTCAGGAGGAAGTTCAGATAAATTTTTTTCTGCACATTCGAAAAACTTTTCATATGTATTTTTATTAGCATTATATGGTGGAAAATACACAGAGGCAAATACGTGTGTTTCACCTGCTATGTGAGATTTCACCCAAACATTCTCAAATTCATTAAATTTTGATGAAAGAATTATTTCTGAGTTGAATTTTGCAGAGACGGCTACGAGGACTCCACCGCCTGACTTCTTTCCAGACTTAAGAAGATTCCTATCATTTCTGAATACGTTAAACGCACTTCCGAAAATGTCTTCACTTTTTACACTTTCATCCCAGTTAGTTTCAGTTGCCAGAATAATCGAAAAGGATGCCAACAACAAGGAGCTGAACCAAGAAGAGCAAACGATGTTCCTCCCCTGTCAACTAAATCCGTCTTTTTCAGGACGACCAAATCAGTTTGCCAACTGTGTCAAACTAGCAGATGTAACCACAGACACAGACAAAATTTGACAGTTATGTTTGTTATGAATATGATGAATATGTTTATGAATTCCCATTACTTTTTATAAATTTTTCATAACGATTAAAAAGCAGACCTAGCCCATTTGCAAGATATCTTGTTAAGAAATAGATACAGAATTGGTCTAACTACAAGAAAAAACTAAACATATTTTTCGGAACTATAGCATGCAATAATAATCTCCATCAGCAGTTGAATTATAATGACGGACGACAAGATACGTCATTTTCTCTCAAATTAATGGAGCCAAATGACATTTTACTTAGAAGATGCCATAATATAGTTATTATGATGTTATAATAACTACTTCAAATAATTTGCAATGGACCATCACGAGTTAAACATGTATGTTGAACTCAATTTCAACTTCACGTCGTAGCTATGGACAAAATTACACTGCCGGTTATAATTTTGATTACAAATATCACTAAAAATTTCGAAAGATGCATTTTTAGTCGATGATTGAGATGATACATGATGAGTAAGAAAGAAAATTGGTCGATAATCTAGACATTTTTTTATGTTTTAAAAATAATTTTAATCGACAGTGTAGACCATGTGTCTAATCCACCATGACGATCTTTGATGCTTCCAGCAGAGATGCTGTAAACTTGCAAAATATAAGAGAATTTTCTGTTGTTTTTTAATCTTTAGAACAGCGCATATATCATGCAGGAGGAAAACCAAAAGTTGCCACCATAAATGTGACTTCGCATACGATGTTTTGTTAAGCGTTCTGAGCATTAACAATCTTTAGATTTCTGAAATTTATTAAATAATTGATTTGGTCTAAAACGATTGTCATTTTTTACTATGAGTTGTGAATATTCTCCTCATAAACAAACATATTTATCTCAATTATAACAATCTTCGTTCGTTTGACATTTCTCAAACATGTCATGTTCAAGTATTTCTGCAATTGTTGTAACTTTGAAATGACTTGATAATAACCTATTTGTTATTATGATGCAAGAAACTATCAAGATTAAACATCATCGTGTCCAAAGCATGTTATTCAATACATCATAAAAACATATTATTAGTCAAAAATCTGTATCTAAAAACTCCTAATGTGACCTTAAAGATGTTTCAAATAGATCGATTTGTTGCGCTGTTTTGGTTATATAAGATACCAAACTAAATTATGTGTACTAGAAAAATACATGAAATCATGTCTTAAAGATGGATTTTTGATAATTACATAAAAAGGTGTGTTACTTGGGTACAGTGATAGTAGCCAGGCTGAAAGTCAATTTGTGGGAAGAGATTTCTGTTTAAATTTTTTAAGATAAATTTATTGACTTTCCCAAACATTCTATGAAAAGTTCTCTGACAATCCTTGAGATATTCCTTTTGGCGTTTCAAAAGGTATTCTTCAGGAGTTTGTAGGCATTTCTCCCGAGATTCTTTCAGGAGTTTCTTTGGCATCGTATCGACATTTGTTCAATACTTGCTTGTGATGAAATTTTTGGAGGAAATCTTTGGAGAACATCTACAGGATCTATACTAAAACAATAAGGTAATTCCTGAAGTAATTTGTGGAAAAATCCTGATCTGTTAAAGCAACGGAAGAAGAAGTTTTTGCACATGCATTTCGTGTATATCTCATACATTTAATTCTAATCTTCAGAAATTGCCAAAGCGGTATTAATACAATTATTTTTAAAATTTTGTCTACGATGTCTCCAAGGATTGTTGCATTCAATTCTGCAGAAAATACTTCAATAATTTCTTCACGTATTCCACTGAAAAAGTGTTTGTTTCAAAGTTCCGCAATAAATATTGAAATCTAAGCGTAGAAATATTTTCGAACAATTGGTGCAAAATTTGATAACCTTTGGAAAAATGCTCAAAACCTGACCACTTTTCGTGACGGTCGCAATTGGGTTTTTTTTAAATTACACCGTGTCCAATATATTTACATACAAAATCCAACTCTATTGATTTCAAATCGGTAATCCAGATTTTATTGAAAACTTTACCCATTATATTGCAATATATTTCTGATCAACTACAGCATGTGTTTTGGAAAAACACCACCATTAACCTTCTTGACCGGCTCCAGACGTTTTTCGAAACCATCACAGGCAGCACGCACGATTTCCATAGGCATTTCGTCCCAAATTCGTTCAATGACGGGTTTGAATTGGTTCATTTTAGACACCCTGTGGCCAACATGTATGACCATACGAAATTTTCTCGGCACGAGCTCTGAACGAGATTTGCAGTATGCGATGGCGCTCTTGTACATATGGCTTGACAACTTTCTCCAAAACTTCCGTTTTATAATATACGGCATTCACTTTAACGCCTTTTTCGATGAAAACCATTGGTACTTTGCCTCGCTTGCAAATTCCTCCAAAACCATCACTGACGAAGCATTTTGGAACCGTGGAATATTCCTATCACTCTCTAGAACAGTTCTCGAAGAGAGAGCCCACAATTTGTCGTTCTGGACATTGTGGGATTGTTGCAAGACGAATAACTTTTCGTCGGAAAAGATAAACTCTTCCCCACTGTGCCGCGACAAAAGCAGACTTGCTCTTTCGAGTCACTTCTACTTGGAAGGTTCCGAAATTCCGTGAACCTTACGTTTCTTGAAAGCTTGGAAACCGAAATCATTTCGCAGTATATTGTGCATTGACGATCTCGAAACATTCAGATATGCGGCCATTTTACGTACAGAGCGCTGTAATTTTCGTCTAATCCACTTTAGCAACTCGTGCAGTCCGCACCGTACGAGTACGACCGGATCTCTTCCGGTCATCCAACGAGCAGGTGCCACGGTACTCACAACTAAAATGTCATGTAAATTTCTGTCCCTTGAGACCGACACATGCAAGCGTCCATTAGCACATAAGAATGAGTTGAAAGAGATGCGAAAATAAATTCAATCAAACACATCTTTCGTCGAATTGCGTATGTGTCAGTCTAATGAGACGTAATTTTACACGAAATCTTTCTTTACGTTCCCCGACAATTTACAAACATAATTTACGTCTCGTGTAAAATTCAAAATTTCTAAGTGTGTACCTTCAGATGGTTCGGTACACAAAATCCCGCTTTACTCCGAAGTTTTTCTAATTTCTGAAAATAGCGCCCGGGTGCTCACCTTTCAAAAACTTTTTTATCACCACAGCACGAGACTCCTTCATAGCTGGTAGAAGATAAACACCGAATGAAAACAATCGGACATAACCTAAAAGCGTTTGTAGAAACATAGTGCAAAACTACACCAACACATACGTGAAGCATGTTGTGTTGTTGCACAACACCAATGCAAGGAAAAAGTGTATGTACATATATTGGACACGGTGTAAATCTATTTATCGGCTGGCTATAAATTCACCACTGGCTTGGTTAACTGCTTGCATAAACAATGGCTACCTAAAACGATTGCCTAGCCGAAGGTGTTAGAGCCATCAGCTACCAGGCCAAGGCACTGTGGAACGATACGCCAAAAACACGAACTTTTTACAATAACTTGTAAGAACGTGTCTCAACATTTTGATGTCTTCAGATGAAAATTTTCAAAAAAAATATAATATAAGAAATATAATATAGGTGATAAATCTTAATTCGCAACTTCACTACAGGCGGCTCTGCAAACTTGAACTCTTTTCAATGACGAGATAGAGAGTTGTCTTCGGCATAGTTGTAGATTATTTTAATACCAACAACTTTGACAACTGAGAACATCAACCTTCTATCTGATCACTGTGCCGAGGTACTTATTTTGTTATTATATAAAAAATGCGCAATTGAATGTTCTACGAAGTTGTACAAATGATCAAACTATAAATTTTCTCAGAAGACCTTATTATCTCTTAAACTTTTATGGGAGAAGTTATAGTCGTTTAATAGTGAAAAATAACTATACGTTTTTCAGAGTGGGGATGAAAGTGGATGCCCATGAAAGCTCAAAGAGCTCAAAATATAGGATGTATTATAGCACACTATGTTGGTTTATTATGTGTTTCCATGATTATCCCCAAGGGTGAACTTGTGTTCTGTAAAACAGCGAATACACTATTGAACTATCGTAAATGCTTATTTTCTCAATCGAGAACCCTATTATCGTGTAGAAACAGAACTTGTTCTAGTATTTTTATCATTCATGAAACATTATTCGAAACACGCTATTTTTTATAACCAACTCAACGAAATTATTTACCTTTTCATGAAAAAAAAAAACATATTTTAACCTTTTAAAACAATGGTGTCTTATTTGAATGAGAGGTATCAACAACTGTGCCAATGACATTAACTCTCTAACTCGTTATTTAAAAAGTTCAAGTTTGCAGCGCCTCCAAGCCTGTGGTGAAGCTGAGAACTAAGATTTATCACTTTTAATTGCGCATTTTTTTTCAAAAAAAATAATTCGTTAACATTTTTTTAAGAGTGTATTTTTTTTCTTTATTGATTATTTCGTGACCCTGCAGGAGAGCTGACTTACACTACTATACATCTGCTTCAATAAACAATGTTTATGAATAGCAAAAGACAAATTTAGAAAATTTGATGTTTCGCAACTATAGAATCAATACCTGAATAAAGCCATTCGCTTCAACTGCAGCTCAGTTTTATTTCAACAATTAACGTGTTATGACGTGTTTTGTATAAGCTCTAAAATGCCACGCGGAACTTATTTGTCAAAGCAGGGAAAAGGGAAGATTTTGGCTCATCGTGTTTGTCATACATCAGTACTCGCGTAGTCGCTCGTCGTTTGAATATATCTCATCGCGTTGTTTTGAATTTTTTGAAAAATCTTGATGGATATGGAACAAATAAGAAAGGTGAACCCAAGAAATAGTTGTCAAAGCGATGTCAACGCAGAATAATCAACGCTACACACTCAAAACTCTGTACCAGATAAAGGCTGACCTTATGCTTGACGTTTCGCGTTCAACAGTCTACCGAATTTTAAAAGACTCTTCAAATATTCGGCAACCAAAACTGAAGCAAGCACCACGGCTTTTGCCCTGTCATAGAGCAAACCGACTTGAATTCGCCCGTGCCAACTTGCGTAGAAATGTTTCAGGTTATCTTCAGGGGACCAGATGGAATCTTTTCGTACTGGAGAGATTTACGGAAAGAGCCACGTTACTTTTCATCTCGCAACTTTGCAGGGGGCAGTTTTTAGGTTCTGGAGGCATTTTTTTCAAAACGGAGTGGAGAAGATTGCTTTTCTATCGACAAGAATAAACAGCCAAGAATACATCGAGATGCTTCAAACCCATTTGCTTCCATTTTTGCAGCAAAATAATCGTGGTGATTGGGTATTCCAACTAGATAACCCATCAGTTCATAGAAGGCGAGCGACCATGGCCTGGTTATCTGAACATAAAATCCAAGTTATGGAGTGGCCAGCTTGTTCTCCAGATCAGAATCCGATCTTGAGTGGACTGATGGTACGTACAGTGTATGCACTGAAAATTTATTTTCGTTAAATAGCTTTCACGCGTTTCATAAACATGGATTTTGTACGTAGAACAAATGTCTTGGTTAATTGTATGAAACATTCATAATACTTCTTATCTGGTGAAATGCTATC
This sequence comes from Aedes japonicus, assembly GCA_034211315.2. Classification (NCBI taxonomy): domain Eukaryota; kingdom Metazoa; phylum Arthropoda; class Insecta; order Diptera; family Culicidae; genus Aedes; species Aedes japonicus. The sequence goes on along the minus strand of JASCZW010017282.1, from coordinate 4,514 downwards.
AAATGCTTTTTTTCAATACATTTCGAGTCGATAAAGTAGATCTGTCAGTCCTTCATGTTACCACCAAAGAGACGTTTCTTTTTAATTTGTGACTATATATTCGTAGCTCTTTGTATTGTTTACGTACAATGTACAAATGTTCCTACTGTGTCAACAAAAGCTTCGTGCTTTTGATAGTTGCACGTGTGCCATTGATTATGAATGTATCTTCATAATAAGTACAAATCAGTTTCGTTGCAGAAAACAACGAATAGATTTGTTAGTTCTACCTTCGATTTTATAATATAAGGGTCATTCCATATCAAGTGACCGGAGAAATGCATCGACCCTCTTCGATTTTGGGCTTTCGATGGGCTGCCCCCATTTTTTTGAGATTTTTGAAAAGTCAATATATTGTTTACTGAATATCTCGATGAATAAAAGAGCTACAAACAATGTTAAATATTTTTCTTAAAGAAATTAAATTTGCTATCAAATAAATATTTTGAATATTTTTTACAGTGTTGCCAACATTGTTATTTTTGTGGTTGAAATATTAAATTGCGTTTTTCTCAAAATGCCCCCACTTTTTTTCAATTTGTATGGCTCCAATGTGTTTAGCAGACTTTTTTACATATAAAAAACACTTATCAAAACAAAACATTATAGATTATAGAAAACAAAACAATTTGCTCTGTCATGGGGATATTGATTTTTAAACATTTCATGTTTTATATTCAATGCATTAAAATTCAACAATAGTGTTAACATATTCAAAGTGTTTTCTGAAATTGGGTCTAATAACAATCACAACAGGTGATTGTGCTAGCAATTATTTATTGCCAGATTCCAATTCGAGAAAAATCTTCAGTGTTGCCATCTTACGTTTTATTTGTGATTATTTTTCAAAACAGATATTCATGCTAGGATTCATTTTTTTGTCAATCGAATCATGAAGCCTATCTACCTATCTTTAGAAAAAAATTAAAATAACATGGAACGGTATGTCACGATTTAACTCAAGAACAGGTTTACAGATTTCCTATTTTTTTTAATCTGTTCTTTGGCTGCATCGGGTTAAAAAATCGTATGAACTTACGGTACGAGGTTTGCCGGGTCAGCTAGTTACAAATTAAAGTGCAATTTTATATTTCACGTCTAATTAACAAATTCTACTTAAAATAAAATATATATCACATTTATATTCATTCTGCGTTTTGCCTTTGCAGTACTTGTTGAATTTTTAAGGATTTTTTCAAAATCAGATAAAAAATGGTACCCGTTTCTGAGCTCGGAATACTCTTCATAAAAACAGTGGCATCGCACATTTGCAAATCTGACTGCCAAATGTTTTTTTTTTTTTTTGCTTCTTGCACTGCCGTGATGCCACAAACTTCACATTGAAGTTGCAATTACAGCGTGCCCAATCATCATCATTTGGAGAAGACTAGCTCTCGTCGCCAATCGCTTTAGAGCTCCACCTAATCCATTATTTGGACCTTTACCGTATGCCGTTGCGAAAAAGTGCCATTCAGCTGGAACGCCAAAGTGTTCTCGATGGTACAGTAAATTCAAGATGTTAAACCTGTTTTTGTACTGTGAACCCACACCCTCAGAGAACTAATAAATTAAAATGGTCAGCAGAGAACTAATTAATAAAAATTTGTCTGCTTAGTCACACTTTGAATATGTTAACACTATTTTTGAATTTTAATGCATTGAATATAAAACATGAAATAGGGCTTCAAATGGTGAGTTGACAACTTGGCAGGAGGGTGCGACCGACCTCTGGTCCTCACAAGTTCCTACCTCACGCCTCCACGAGTCATATGATCACAAAAGACTGCCAGCTGAAACATGGAGACGCTGGTTGGCGTAGCCTGGGCAATGTTGTCAATCTGACAATAGCGAAGTGAGGGGGTGCGACCGGTAAATCATATCATAATTTTCCATTATCATATCTTCCAGGTCTACCAGGTCATCAGGTATTATAAAATAATTTAATTTTTTTTTTCTCACTGCTGTCATACATTGTCTAAATTTTCTGGCTCATAATGGATGCGCAAGTTTGTCTACAATTGCAACAAAACAGCAGTCGGTACACATGTAATTCGCAGTTCTTATTATAATATCCCTTCACTATATATATATTACCTTATAGGACATTGTTTATTCATAACCAATATTATTTATCTTTATCATCATTTTTATCATTAAATATAATGATAAACATTACTTGTGTTTTCGTGATTTATATTCTAACATATTTTTTTTTATAATTGCACCTTATAGGTTATATAAACTTTGAATTATTATGTCTTATATACCCAATTATGATTATGATTGAGAAGTATCTAATGCCTTGATTAAAAGAAGCTGCAACTAAATCAGATGGTAGGCTTTTGCACTTACTACTAAATGTATTTTTCATTTTCGGTTTGCGAAAAGACCTTTTTCGAAATCTGAGCTCATCTGATTCGTGCAGCGCTGTTTGTCATTCGGCTTGTATCTGATGTTATAATTCAATTTTTGTCATTACTGTATCATAACTCACAATATTATTATATTTGATGATATTGTTTTATTGATTTTACTTCATAGATGATTTTAACATTGCTTATTGTTTTTTTATGTCCATTAGTCTTTAACTCCCTGTCAATTAAATCTTCCCTGCTTTCTCAACCCAGGAGCAATAATTATTAAACCAGCTAAAATAAAATCGGATTGCTGTTATAAAATCAACATCAAGCTGGAAATAGTGATCATGGCAACAGTAAATTAAAATGTATAAATGTTAGTTCTGTAAAATTTAACAAACATTTTCAGGATACCATAAATCAAGATTTTGGTGAAATGCTGCTATCGGAACCACGGAACTCTACACTATTACTCTTTACTAAATTTCTTGCATTTTAGGATCAACCGAATGGAGATCGTATATAATAGATACGAATGATTGTAGTATTTTTCTTTTACATAAATATATACACTATCGTATAAATATTTCATGGGAATGGGAGGGACCATCAGGGCACCCGATTGAAGCACTCTGGATGGGGAGAGTGGAAATGCCAACTCCCGATTGTTAACAGTTTGTGAATAGAGGGCGGGCTCTTCTCCCCGCCCATTGGGGCATCCTCATGTTAGATAGCTTGCTCTTCTGACCAATTGTTCAATCTTGTTGTTGGAAGGAGATTCTTGATATCCCTGTGGATACGTATAAATGATGTTGCCTATCGATCCACCCAACCCCTTTTTGGCCCTTCATACAATGGCATGATTAGGATAATCAGTGGTTATTAAAGCTTGATCAAGGCTAACAGAGAGGAGAGCCTATTGCTGTCGGACGTAGTTTCCGTGCTACAATGGGTGGTAGTACATATCATACATCATACATCATCATTGAATATAAAACATGAAATGTTTAAAAATCAATATCTCCATGACGGAGCAAATTGTTTTGTCTCGACAAGTGTTTCTTATGTAAAAAAGTCTGCTAAACACATTGGAGCCATAAAAATTGAAAAAAGTGGGGGCATTTTGAGAAAAAGGCAATTTAATATTTCATTCACAAAAATAACAATGTTGGCAACACTGTAAAAAATATTAAAAATATTTATTTGATAGCAAATTTAATTTCCTTTAAGAAAAGTATTTAACATTGTTTGTAGGTCTTTTATTCATCGAGATATTCAAAAAACAATATATTGACTTTTCAAAAATCTCAAAAAAATGGGGGCAGCCCATGGGCCGAGGGGTTCACCGATTGGTCTAAAACTTTGGATTTTTTATTAATAGCCTAAAACAAGTATATCAGCCAATTTTGGTTCGAATCGAAGAGGGTCGATGCATTTCTCCGGTCACTTGATATGGAATGACCCATAAACTAAAATTAATTTTCAGTGTGTAGACAACAAGCAGTATGGGAATGTTCAAGAGCTCAAAGGAGCAATCAATTCAGCGTGGAACGAGGTACAAGTACCTATAGGTCGCTACCTGTTCCTAAACATTAGTAACATGCTGCAATAAATTCAACATCGATGTGAACTTTGAGGAGAAAATTAACGTCTGGTTCTATAGTTATGATATGGAACACAGCTTTTTTGTTTACATTATTGAATAACTTACCGGAACGATCCAAGATATAAAAACATTCTTACAAACAAAGATAACGACCATTAACAATCCAATCATTAAGAATATGTATTATCATGAATAACACAAAAACCTCAATAGAATTACTGGTTCTATAGTTATGACACGGAGTGTATAAGATCTGTTTTAATTACATTAAAAGTCTGTGACAGGAAAATTCTTGGCATTTAGTAAATTTTCTCTGCTAAACGTAAGATATCTGCTAGTTACGTTTTGCACCTTACTATTTGCGATATTTTCAATAGTTTAAGGGGCTATTCAAAAACGACGTAGACTTTTCTGGGGGGACGAGGGGTTTGAAAAAAGTGTACGCTCCATACACAAATTCAAAAAAATGTGCGGAGAAAAGTTTACGACGGAGGAGAGGGGTGGGTCTGAGA
>JASCZW010017281.1:0-17293 GCA_034211315.2 Aedes japonicus | reverse complement strand
TTTTACCGAATGCGAATTGCCGGGTCTTTCGTTTAACACCTGCCATAAGATTTTGTGCAGTCTCCTTGTCCACTTTATTCGCCGCAGAGCGCCAGTTTGCCTTAACCTGTTTTTCGCTCACAAAAGCTTTTTGAGTCTTTTTAAGGTTCCGCTTGACGATGGCCCAACATTGTTCGATTGGGCGGAGCTCTGGCGTGTAGGGAGGGTTCTTGTCCGTGGGCACCACTTGAACGTTGTTGGCAGCATACCACTCCGTGGCCTTTGTTCCGCAACGGCAAGATGCCAAATTCGGCTAAAACAGAACGGAACAATTGTGTCGCTTCAGGAAAGGCAGTAGTCGTTTTTGTAAGCACTCGCTCAGATAAATTTTCAGGTTGACGGTCCCGGTTGCGACATCCCGGACTGAGAGGTTGGGGTTCCACTCGAAACAGCGGGCTTTTGTCGTCGCGATTCCCCCCCCCGATCCAGCTTTCCTGACTATCGACAAACGTTCACCGAACACTTATAATACGTTGGTAACAGTTGATTTAGCCATATTCAACAATTTCGTCAATTTGGCGTGAGAGTAGTTTGGATCTTCCCCATGCACGTGCCAAATTTTGATGCGTTGCTTCTCTTCCTTTGACGACATTTTGATAACTGAAGTGCTAATCTCAAAATCAAAATAGAGCCATGATGCTACACGCACACATTTTCAAAATGAAAGGTGTGCACATTTTTTTAATGCACGATGAAAGGAAATGCGTCAAGTTTAAGCCGTCCAAATTTTGATCGAAACACCCTTTATCAAAATTAATCATTTATGTGCGCCAAATTTTATAGGCTACATATCTGATCTCTTTTAATATTATGCAAATAGTTCAGATACACCACAACGCAAGCCGACGTATCTGCGCTTAAAAATTATACCCGGTGTATCTGACATGACGTATGTGCTAAACTTTCTTAAATACCGACGTATAAACCGGTGTATGTGTTAATTTTCTCAAAAATAGAGCGAAAGTGAATGAAACCCAGGATTTTTACTTCTTATATTATTATTTAACCATGATAGAATGAACAGATCGAATAAAACTTGAAGTACAATTAAATAGGATTTAATGGAAGCATCTGGAACTTCTACCTCATTTTCCTCAATTCTTATCAAATGATGAAGTTTGCAGAAGCAGATAATTTCTCATCTCCATGCGTAGGGCTAGGAGTGGACGGTAATTTATTGCGAGAACGAATAGACATGAAGAAAAAGTGTATTGATAGTTCCGTATAGGGCAACGGCAGGCTTTGAAAATTGAAAGATACAAGTTTGAAAACGAGCGGAGGGCAAACGAGCGTCGTTCTCTCCAAGATCTATAAGTAATAGTATGACGAGAAGAGCAAATGTGTGAAAAAGGCGGTGCATGCTAAAAATAAACCCAACAGCGGGAGATAATTTCTCACCCGTGTTAATCAGTATTGGGAGAGGGACAAATCGCTTGAACTAGAAACAAGCAATAGGTAGTATAAGAGCCCGATTGGTGCATAGCCTTTTGCCAGTCAAGGGGATTTCCCCCCTTGCTTACCCTGCATGGGGTAGTATGGCAAAGAGTTATGCGCCTGATCAGATACTACCGTTCAAATGCCCTTCGCTCGTTTTCAATCTTGTATCTTTCAATTTTAAAAGCCTGCCGTTGCCCTATACGGAACTATCAATACACTTTCTCTTCATGTCTTTTCGCTCTAGCAATAAATTACTGTCCACTCCTAGCGCTTCGCATGGAGATGAGAAATTATCTGCTTCTGAAAACTTCATCAAAGATCGTTGCTTCCGCGCATGGGAGAATACAAGAAAGAACAATCAAAGTATGCTATTAAATGTTAGATACGTCTATTTGAAAAGTTATGGTTGAATGTATCCTTTAATGACGTCGATTTGGACCGATGTATGTCAACAGTAAGGATGCTGCTGGGGCCACTAACAAAATGTTATGTAGGATGTTCAGCGGAAAGCTAATGTTCAAAGGTCGACTTGGGCCGATTTTAAACCAACAGAAAGAAAGTTGGTAGGTACCACGCACAAAGTGTGATGGTAGTTTTATTGTTATTGAAAAAGGCGAGAGTAATTTTGTAGTGCTTGGCAGGAGCCGATTTGTGCCGATTTATATCAACAGTAAGTATACTGCTGGGAACTCTCACAATGTGTGATGGTGAATATTTATTGGGCAGACAAGGTACAGCAGCGCTCAAAAGTAATCTGACAGCAGATTTTTTTGACAAAATTAAAATGGGAACACTGCAAACTATTCCCGATATAACGTTAATTTATTTTGTTGTGCTCCGTTCAGCCGCTGTATAGCAGTTTGTGAATATGAATTTGTATCGTCGTTTTGTCTACATTCTTTAGCTGAAAAGTCGTTTGACAAAGTGTTTTACATGATAAATTTATATTTCAGCATAATATTTCGCAATTATATTATTGAATGAACTAATGTTTAACGGGGTACGCGGGCATCCATTGAGTTTTCCTGATGTTTACAGTGCTGTGTGGATGATTTATTTTAAAACTTGTGTTTGCTAGTCCGATATTTTTCGTTTTTCGTTTACCATAGTTTTGCTAGAGTGAGTGCTTCATTAATTCAGTAGTGTAAATACATGCTAAGGTTAGAAAAATTGATTGAATTGATCAAACTTGATAGAGATAATATTACACGATAATCAACAGGTCTGCTGTGAAGGCAACAAATAGTTAATTTCTACCAAATTTTGTAGACAATATCTGATATTTCTCTATTTCACAAAACTTTTAAAGTAATAATACTTCAGTTAGGCATAAAGATGAATGAATGTACCGGGCGACTCGTGATGTAGTAAGGGCTCTCAAGGACGTGGAGCCAGACAGGTAATTGTTACCCATTGTATCCATATTAATAAAATTTATTTTTAATAGGTTTGCGTCGACCATCGGTTGAATCGGTTGAATCGGTTGAGTCGATACTTTGTTCCGCAATATTTTGTTATCGGGCGTAGTGTTTTGTCTATTGTTTCGGTTGCCTATAGTTCGTTGCGCGAGTGATCGAGTGAGCATCATAAGTCGTGGTTCGCCGGTTAAGATCGGTCAGTGGTGACGTACATAATTAATTGTGATCCAAATTATTCGTTCGCCATGCTCGTCGAGCCACCCTATTTTGGAACAAATAAACCACTTGTAAGGGACTCCAGCGGCATCCGTACTGTATTTGTAGATTGGTCCAAGTTGGCTCTGAAGCGTTGAGATAAATTATCTTGTTTTCCTAATGAAATACCACTATCACACTCTGTGAGTGTCCTCAATAGCATCCTTACTGTTGGTTTAAACCGGTCAATATAGGCTTTTCAGCATTATTAAAATCACTTTGTTTTCCAATGCAAACCTCAATGCAGTGGCCTCAATAGCATCCTTACTGTTGGTTTAAATCGGTACAAATCAAATCGGTACTAATTACACTGACAGCTTATTGTTAACAAAACGAACCTGCTGCCACCTATCCTGTTATCAAAATCCAGTGATTTATTGTGGAAATGCAGTGAATTCCCCGGCTTCCAATAAAGCGAGTATCGCGTCAACATATTCCTACCCATTCCCTACTTGACCTGCATTAGGACGAGGCCGGCGCCGGTATTGCCTTAGTTTGGGAACACCAGTTTATACACATTGAAGATGTATGTTAGCCCCAAGCATCATCGGTTGGTTTTCTGTGTAATAACAGCTGATCTGGCAAAACCGGAGTAGCAACCTCGGGCGGTCAATCATGCTCATGCTCATGCTCATGCTCAGGGTACGCGGGTATCCATAAAATTCAAATGATTATAACTCTGACTATTATTAACCGATTTTAATTGAATCCTAGAGGGTTTGAGCTGTTTAGTGGAATACTATAACTAGAAATTAGAAGAAAGAGTGGTATCTTCCATTTAATTCCAACTACCTTTGCTTATCTTCGACAGATACGCGAATTTCGTCTACAATGTGCAGACTTCTTCAGTGTCTCGTAGTCCAGTTATTAGTATGAGACACTGAAGAAGTCTGCACATTAACTGAACAGCTCTGTAATGAGATAAGCAAGGTAGTTAGTAAATGGAAGACTCTAATCTTTCTTCTAATTTCGATTTTAATTCTTTTGGCATCGTTAGGTTCAAAAAACTCATTCGCTTCAGCCACATAATCAGCAATTGCCATTTGAATTCATCTGGTTCCCGTAAATCAGGGGTTCCGGGGCTGTGGTCCAGTACGGAGACAGCTATTCGGAGACATCTATTGAATTTCTCGGGAATGGATGTCCAAAATCTTTGGAATAATTCCTAGACACTATTTCTATTCTATTGTGCGGGCCATATGCCGACTTGTTCCTGCAACGGCCATTCTGTAACAGGTTCCCAGTGGGGCCTAGAGTGGCCATGAAATATTAGAAAGAAACCCTGGCAATATGGGTATCAAAACCATTAAATTTCTCGTGGAATATTTCTCAACGTTTTGTGGCCATCTGATGATTTGTGAACCTTTCTTTTCGAACAGGTTTTTGTGGGCTTCGAGTTGCCATGAACATTGTAGAAAACCTGGCAATTTGGGTATCAAAATCATTTAAATTCAATAGTAACCAGACAGTTAAGTTTCTGATTACCTTTGAACTATTCATGTACCGATTCTATTTCTGCTGATGTTAAATCAAAGCTGTATTTTCCTTGAGAAAAACCTGTAAAAATTTCATCATGATTGGATAATTCCTGCAATGCTCAATTTTGCATGCCCACTAGCGCCACGTAGCAATGCAATTTCAAACAAAAAGGTCCATCTTTTGAATGCCCATGACCTTCTGAACAATTTGGCTGAAAAATAGAACTTTGTATCTTATCAGAATCAAGAGATAGAACAAGTTGAAAATGTTTAATTTTGCATGCTCACTAGCGCCACATAGCAGGGAATTCTGAACAGAACAGTCCATCTGTTGAACGCGCTTGACCTGCGGAACAACTTTTGCAAACGACTAGAACTTTTCATCTTATCAGAATCACGAATTAGAACCACTCGAAAATGCTCAATTTTGCATGCTCACTAGCGCCATTTGGCGGTACAATTCCGAATAAAACGAACCATCTCCAGGGCCCTACATCGTCGAAGCATTAAAATGAAAATGAATCGCTTTTGTATTCATTTCACTCCACTTCAATCAGCTTTCGTGTAGTGAATAAATCTTACCTTCACCGATTCTCTCCCAATTCACTTCCTGTCAAACGTGAGTAAGTTTAAATTCATTTGCGATCTAGCCACCGTCGAAAGCGTTTCAATTGAAATTCAGGCTTGCTTCAAACGACGTGGTGAACGACCGTGAATCAACTTCGTTGAAATTGATTTGATTTCATCCTCCCCACCCGAGCAGTGGTTGGCAAACACAACGAAACATGCGTGCCAGTGTTGCTAGAAGTATTGTCATTTGATGATTTACGCATTGCTGTAACTTTGCTCGACAAAAAGCTACCCGAGCATGCCCGTTTCTGTTTGCGGTGACTTATTGAAACTGCATTTGTTGTTGTGCTGGAGCTGTGAACACAACAGGAATCACGTGAAAGCAACTTAAATATCAGCAATCTCATTTATCATTTCATAAAATGGTTGATTATTGTTTTCGGTGCTACAATTACTTTATCTGGTGGCACTGTTTCTAGTCTTAAAAATAATGAATACCTCAGAAATGAATATGAATCCGCACGTATTGCATGAATTTCAATTGTCCTGCTTCATACTAGTTTGACACCGAAGGCTAAAATAAACACCGATGAATGAAAAGCTTAGTCGAAAATGTTTGTTTGAAGATTGTTTTGCTGAAGCTGACTAAGAAGTGGCTGTCAAAAGAAGATAATGTGTTTCAATTGAAAGGGATGAATGTTAAGTTCATCGTCCCACGACGATTTTCAATTGAAAGTGAAATTGTACCCTGACCATCTCTTCAATTCCCTTGACCTTTTGAACAACTTTGCTGAACACCGCACCTTTGCAGATATTAAGGGTCTCGAGATAAACCATCATGAATACCTGTATTATCCCCACACACGTTCACTCCGGTCCTATTTTGTGTTCTGGCCCTGGGGCCCTCGCTTGCCTGTGAACCTTAACAATTGTAGGGATACCCGAGCAGGAGACAACAACATATGAATACCTAATTTTGATCTTGATAACTGGCCTTGGTATTCAAGAGCTCAGATTAAGTGGTAAAATACCTAAACAAAATACATAAGAATTGCAAGCAAAATATCTCTCGAATAACAATACTTGTTAATTCGGATAGCTGATAATATCTGTGAGGTACTATTTTGGTATTGTCTTATTGTTATTGTCAGATTGAGTTCTCAAATTATTCGTTCTTGCTCGTACATCCATTCCACTGTTCACAAAATCTTCGAAGTGTTTTTCATTGCAGACTTGCAGAATGTTATCGCTTTTTTTAGCACGTTTTTTTACACGGATTCCGGAATTAACGCGGTTTTACACGGGTTTTTGTACACGGTACGTATTCCTCGTGAAGAAAATAACCTTAGTGTATAAAAATGGCAGAGACCTTTCGGTTTTTCTACTGCTCCATAGAAGTCGCTTTCAAAACTTTTTGATTAATCTAGTAGACTCTATAGAATTAGAGCACGATCGATTGGCCAGAAAGTCTCCATTTACTATAGGTGCACTATTTTCAACGAATCGATAATAAAAACTGACAGCAAGGATTGTCTAATAGTTCATTCCATGGACCGAAACTAGGAAATATCCAATATTTATGAAATTTCTCCTTTTATATTACTAACATAAACAGGTCGGTGAACAGTATTAATGCCAATATTTTAAACGCACCTTTGGGATTGTAAAATAAAGAGTGTTTCGATCAAAATTTGGTCGGCTTAAACTTGACGCATTTCCTTTCATCGTGCATTAAAAAATTTTGCACTCCCTCATTTTGAAAGAGCATTATGCCTCTATTTTGATATTGAGATAAGCACTTCAGTTATCAAAATGTCGTCGAACGCAACACATCAAAACTTTGCACGTGCATGGCGAAAATCCAAACTACTCTCAAGCCAAGTTGGCGAAATTGTTAAATGTGGCTAAATCAACTGTTACCAACGTATTGAAAGTGTTCGGTGAACGTTTGTCAGATAAACAGGAAAGCTAGATCGGAGGGAAATCGAATTCCAGAGGCCACAGCGACTTCAAAAAGGGTTGCCCGCTGTTTCGAGCGGAACCCTAACCTCTCCATCCGAGATGTCGCAAAGAAGCTGGGAGTGGCGCCTTCAACCGTGGATAGAGCTTAAAAACGAGCTGGAGTATTGACTTTCAAGAAAGTGGTGACTCCAAATCACGACGATAATCAAAACACGTCAGCCAAAGCACGATCGCGAAAGTTGTACACGACGATGCTGACGAAGTTTGATTGCGTGGTACAGGACGATAAAACTTACGTCAAGGCAGACTTTAAACAGCTTCCTGTACAGGAATTTTATACGGCAACCGAACGGGGAAAGGTGGCAGATATATTAAAGCACATTAAACTGTCAAAGTTCGCGAAGAAATATCAGGTGTGACAGACCATCTGTACCTGTGGCTTGAAGAGCAACGTTTACATTGCAACCGGAACCGTCAACCAGGAAATTTATCTGAGCGAGTGCCTAAAAACGTCTACTGCCTTTCCTGAAGGGACACAATTGAACAATATTGGGCCATCGTCAAGCGGAACCTTAAGAAGACTCAAAAAGCTGTTGTGAGCGAGAAACAGTTCAATGCAAACTGGCGAATAAAGTGGAAATCGCATGGCAGGTGTTAGATGAAAGACCCGGCAATTCGCATTCGGTAAAAGGAAGCTTAGCTGAATATTTCTCCTTTATTCTGTATTAACTGAACTTGAAAAAAAAGAATTCGACTTACTAATAAAAGACTTTGATCGACTCACACACATAACTGTTTGACCAAATTTTGATCGGAACACCCTTTGGTTCATTCTATAAGCTGAATATATGACATATCGAATATTCCTGAAACTACCTGAAATTTCTGACGAAAAATATGCATCCTGTCATAGACCGTATTTGAATTCGTAATTCTGGTGAAGTGTAAGAAGGGTTTAGTCTCACTACGGTGGATTAATTCGGGTTCATGTATGAACATGAAAAAAAATATAATCCATAGTTTCATAATAAATATAATCAAATTAGGTAGGTTTCAATGTTGTTTTTAGAAAAGTTTAATAATTACCATTCCAGGGATTCAAAAGTTATGATTTTTTGGAAAAACTGTTTTTTAAAAACAAGTCAATTTTTCGAACCACCCTTATGCAGAAATGGTATTGACAAAAGAGTAAGAATGTTGTTTGGGTCATAGCTTTCTTTTATTGAAAAACTAAAATGAGACATTGTCGCTTATGCTTGACCAGCCAAGAAATTTAGTTGAACTTTCCTAATAATGGAAAGTTGGAGAGTTTCACATCAAAAAGATATCAAATAACCTAGATTTGACGTAGATCAGACCTAACAACATCTGAAACTTCATTATTGTGGGCTTTACATGGAAATTAAAACTAAATTGAAAAAAATGGTTCTTTTCAAGACCCCAAAACACCAGCCGGTCTTTTTCAAAACTCAGAAAATAGTCGAAAAGAATTGCATTTTAGTAGTTAGTCGATTATACACATATAACATTTCATATATTAAAAATTACAATTCACCAGCCATATGTGTGAATATGATATCTCCAAGTCGCGATCCATTGCGAAAAATGTGACAAAATCATGCGAAATCGCAATTACAATCTTGCTTTTCTATTTCGGGCGCACAACCTCCGTCTTCGCTTGTTACCTCCGACATTTTACATACTGACCCACAAACGACTAGCACAGAATGCTGCGCGTTAACCTGAGAGGTCATTCTTATCTGCTCAAACAAGCGCCATACAAAATGCACATCCAATTTTGGTCTGAAACCTCTTAGTTAGGAAGAAACAAAAACACTGTCCAAGCGCTGACAGCAGAATAGGACAGCTCAATTGGAAAGATACCACTCTTGACCGCTCGAGGGGTTCCTAACCTTTCATGGCGCGTGATGTTTATATGTTCATCCTTTCCCTTCCATCCACATGATGTTCGTCGATTGACAACCGTGAAAAATAGTCTTGCTCAACATCAACGCTCATCTCGAACTCAACACATTAGGTAGGTGCTTTGGATGCAAACTACCGAGCGAATTTGCCTACCGAACCAAGTCACGTCCTGAAGCATGGTTGCAGTTTGTTGTTCTCCGTTTGGTGCCAGCTGCCGACTAGATTTGCATTTCTCCTTCGAGACGATTCGCTACATTGTGTCGACCATAATCAGAATAACAACAACAGCAACAACAACATGGCAGCGCGATCGTCGAGCGCGATTGCCTTCTTAAGGAGTCTCTAAACGGCTGCAGCTCGGCGCTCGGAACGGTGGCATTTCGCATTCCCAAACCGTTCGCTGCTCGTTGTCGTTGTTCCGAACTGAGAGGGAACTGTATCAAAATATGAGTGAACCAGCCGCCATGTCGATCACTTGTAGTGGGAGACCCAAGAAACCAGTTTCCGCAGGTTTCCACATCGGAGATAGCAATTAAACACATTTTGCAATCGCCTGCTACGGCATTCTAATTCCCCCCAGCCTACGAAATCTGCGCTAGAAAACTGGTTCCCTGAGAGGTTGTTTACGTGTGAACGCACCTTCTACCTTCGCCGAAGGAACCAGTTCCCGTATGCTAATGCAGCTCTGGTGGAATTTTTCATTCTCGGTTCGACGAAAATCGTCGCTGCTGAAAGTTAACTTTGATTGTAATAATTTCACTTGGCCCCTCTTTTTTTTTGTGGCCCAAATTTGGCCTTCGGGCAAATGCATCTCGGCGGAAATTTCTCCTTTTAAGGAACAAAGTTTGCACCGAGAAAACCGGTACAGCTGAGAAGTGACATGCATGTACACGTGTGGAGAACGCGGCGATACGTGCCCATACAGACCGCGAATCGGTGCGCAGCCTCTGCCGGCATCGTTTTGTAATTTTATATGGGCACGGCGAAAATGTTGCAGCACAAAACGGCGAACGCGATGACATTTCCTTATTAAGTACCTACAGAGCGGTTTGTAGCTGTATGTCAAGCTATTTATTGTGTTGTAAATTGGGAGGGATTTGGGAGTGGATCTTTCGGGACGCTTTCGTTGGAAAACAACAAATGAAAGTGGTTCCGTACTAAGTTGACTCACGGCGGATCTCCATGATGCTCCAAAAGTAATGCAAAGTTTCACGAGACTCATACGAGAGTCGTCAGAATGTCAATCATAAACGATAATATCAAAAACTCCAAAGTAAGGTGGTGATAACAAAGGCGAAATCGAAATCGAGGCCTATACATTCCAAGTTCGTTTAACACAACTGCGCTTTCAAAACAAGACCGAAGCTGTGGGGACACACGTTGGTTGATAAAACCTACTGTTTTGCATTCTGCTAATAATTCTGATTAATCTTGCAGATCATGCAGAAAAGTTTATACAATTTACTGAACATTCTGAGCATATTTATTTTAGCGATTATCAGTTGTTTTTTGTTTTTGAAAGTGTGAGCAAACATTTTTTATATTAATGAACAAATACTACTCGGGATTTTGAATTTATCCGCATCTGAATCGTTCTTATAATTCCGGACAATTCCGATTCGAGTTTACCGATCTTAAAAGCTATTCTGCTCAGGTATTTTCCAGCATTTGTAAAGAGTTTTTTCTCTTGATTTCATGTTTTTTTTTAAGTTTACAGAATCCCCATAGAACAAACATTGTTGCTTAGACAGTTAAAGTTTGATACATTTTTTTGTTTTCTTGCAACAGCTTGCTAATATTTTTGAACACATCTGGATTATAGCCTGTCCACGTTAAATTTCGGACATTTTTTTTCAGTGTAGATTTTGAATTATTTCACGCATCGCTGAAATGTTTCATTTATATGCCAGGTGAAACTCTCCACTTTATTTCCTGGTATAACATGTTTACATTCTTGTTACATGCACTGAAATGGCGTTGAATCAAGTGGAACCCAAGTAGCACACTACGATCATAATTAGTTGTAGTAACTTGATTACGACTTAGCAAGTCATATTTATGTTATCTCAACTAAATGGCAACAAGTGTGCTACTAGGGAAGTGCGCAAACGCATTTTGTTCGAACGGCAGCAAATCCGAATTTATCGGTACGCGTAAGATGTTCGGTAAGAAACTGACACTACCGAAAAGTACCGTGTTTTGCGTTTGCAAATCATTTGACCAGCGTTTGACTGTGGTTCGGAAAGTTGGTAGTGGAACAAATCGAAGAAATCATTCTTGAGAGAAAAAAAAAACCATCTTTCTGTGCGGAATGTGCTCGCAAAGTTGGGAAGCCCAAATCATAGGTACAAAAAGTAAAGCAGAGGTAAAGACTGAAGGCGTACAAAGTGAAAAAGGTGTCCAACTATGATGACAAGCAAAATTTCACTGCAAAAGTCGTGCTAAGCAGGTTTACACCAATTTTTAACGTAGGACTACGTTTGAAAGAAGTTCCATTAGTATAAGTAGTTCAATTTTTCAATTAAAAATGACCTACTTTTGCTGCCATAAAAATTTGCAGATCAACAGGTTGAAACATGTGTTTACACTAACACGGTCGTAGGAAACGGGTAGCAAATATCTTCTTCTTCTTCAAAATAACGTTGCTTTGTTGCCGGTGCCAGATTTTAGAATTGTGGCCCTTCCCCTATTATTGAGTTTGCTTTGTGATGTATTTTCGTGACTCCCTTCTTTCTTAGCTATGCGATTAACGCTAGTATATAGCCGCGAGTGAACGAGATTAGTTCAGTGTTTCGTGTTTGCAAGCAGCTTCATGCTGACCGGTTCGAACGAAGCTTTGCTCTCCCGGTACAGCCCGTCTGTGGCATGGGAGACAAAGCAATGCCGGCGGATATTTAAGGGATGAATTATTTTCCACCGCGTTATATCAGCGTCGTCCTTTTCAGGAAGATCAATTGACTGTAACAGTAGAAGAGTATTTGTTTGAGTAAAAATTTTCAGAATTTAACATACCATTGAATAGCATAACCCAGAAAGAAAGGCGTCAAGAAAATTTAATATGAAGCAAAATGTATACGAAGAGACAGGTCAAAGTGAAATAATAATTCAACGCCAACATGAGACTAGGGCGAATCTACTTTTGTAAACAATGGCTTTCGTAGATATTTTTCTTGAACAAAAGGTCACAAATACAAATTAAGCACTCTTTAAGGAAGAGGAGCATTATCTCTATTCGCTGATATATTCAATTTGAAGGAATTGTATTCAACTTCCGATAAATTAGCAAACAAAGTGTTTGTTTACAAAAGTAGATACGCCCTAATCATATTTTCGAATCGTTACATTGGATTTTCTTACCTTTCTAATGCTTTGATTTTCTGTGAGCATAAAACAAGGGAGTGATAAGTTTCATTGTCCAATTTGACTACTACGTACCCAGAAAAATGTCTCAGTAAAGGCAATCGAAGTACTTTGCGGAGCCTCGCAAGCGGAAGCATGAGGCTATTGAGAAACAAAAAAAAACATAATAATTGCAAAGAGTTGGATTTTATGAGTTGATTGTTTCTACAACTTCAACTATACCCAAATACTCAAATTACCTTGTTCAATAATTATCAACCATATTTGTTTGAATAATACCATTATTACTATACACCAACGCGGTCCTACGAGAATCTCGCGGTTATATCCCTGATATAACCCACCTCTAATTTTTGCATGCATTTTTTTGTATCATATAGACGAAACGTGCGTACTCGAAGACTTTAAACAGTTTCCGGGTCTGGCATTTTATACCGCAATGCAAAGGAACGCCGTTGTCGAGCATTTTCGGACAAAGCAAGTTTCCAAATTCCCGAAGAAGTATTTGATTTAGCATGCCATACGTAGTTGCGGTCGAAAATCTAAAAGTTTCGTCTCTACCGGCACTATCAATAAGGATGTGTACGAGAAAAAATGTCTGCAAAAGCGAATGCAACCGTTTGGCCTGATTTTCCCTCTTGTCACTATACGAAATCCGTCATGGAATTGTCAAATAGATGCCAAAAACAGCCAATCCACCAAACGGTCCAGAACTTCGCCCAAGGAGAAGTACTGGGCTCTAGTTAAGCGGAACGAAGCAAATGGTACCGATGATTTCAAGAGAAGATGGAGAATCGTCACGGCGGGCATGTCTGAGGATACCGTGCGGAACCTGATGGCGGGTGTATCACAGAAAGTGCCAGAATTTTACAAAACGGTCTGTAAAAGGATTAACATATTATTCAACTATTTCTAATGTAGATACAAGATTGAACGGTCAAAGATTGGTCAACTCAAATATGACGTAGTTTTTTATTCGTGCATTTAAAAAACTTG
The DNA here is from genome assembly GCA_034211315.2 of Aedes japonicus. Classification (NCBI taxonomy): domain Eukaryota; kingdom Metazoa; phylum Arthropoda; class Insecta; order Diptera; family Culicidae; genus Aedes; species Aedes japonicus. Next base: position 3,852 of record JASCZW010017281.1, on the reverse strand, counting down.
AACACTCCTCATTTTACGGAATGTCGACTCAATTTTGTTTTTGCCATTTACTATTCAGTTGTCAAAATGGCGTCGAAGCAAGAAGAGCAGCGTATCAAAATTCTCCTCCTTCGTAAGCCCGCACATCTGCGTAGACGAGTTGAACACGGAATAGAATAGAGGCCATTCTTCCAGCATTCCGCTGAACTCGGGTAAGTCCTCGGATACCGCCTCTCGAGCAGCGATTTGGATTCCATTGAGGATTACGGACTGATGCGCCTGGTCTTGGAAGATCCGATCGAATAGGAGTCGAACGCTGTCCTGGGTAAAATTGGTTGGCTTCTTCCAGGGTCTTAAAATTCATTGAAGGGATGGTAGGCTTGAATACGTCGGTGGTGGTATCATCTCTGGAACGAACGATGTCCCTCCGTGGAGGTTTAGATTGTAAAGTTGTTGATGATACTCTTCGACTCTTTTGGCTCGAACTGAATCCGTGGGAAATTCTAAGTGGTATCGGCTGCTAGATTCCAAGGATGACAACCTTGCGGGGAACAATATTGCTGAATACCATCAAGCCGATGAACGGACGGCTGGTGTGTTTGTCGTATGGACCGCAGGAGAACATCACCTTGAGGGCGTATACCGGTTGGATTGTTACGAAGATTTTGTGGAGTTTGCTGACTTTGGACGACACTCGGAGCTTGGTGCTCCTCAGGCCTTTTCAAAATTTCTGTTGTTGGCCCACTTGCCTCCTCTTCTGCTTATCCGGAATCTTCACCGTGACGTTCAGTCTCGGCTAACCACTGCTCGGTCTTAGACGCGTTGTGTTCATCATCCGCCTCGGTAGATGTCTTGCTTCCACACTCCTTTAACAACTGGTACTTCCGTTCGAGGAATCGCCTTTCCAAGTTGAATTTCTCCTCAAGCTTTTTCAATTCGTGCGCCTTCAACCTTTTTGCTGTACTGGATTTAGAGCTGGCTTTGCTCTTCGACCGCAGTGAAGTAATTTCCCCTGAGGGTGGAATTGGTTGTTGCCGTTGAGTTATCATGGTGTCGAAACGGGTGGGGAGGTTTCGTGTGATTTATCTATCTATCAATATCTTCCGAAACACACAGACGAAGTGGAACCACTGATCGCAATCATCACACTGCACCATTTCTTTATTATCACACTCTTCACACAACTGACTTCCGTAATTATTAACTCTACGAACGTCGTGTAACGGATATCTCCTGTTCGAATTCGGTATCGGCTTTCTTTTGACCGACGTAGACAGCGTTTTTATTAGCATTTAGCCTCGGGCCTCGGAGGGGGATTTTTATTGACAACGTCAACATTTATCTGGTCTCCTCGGCTAGAAGAGGGTGGTAAAACAACGGCGGGAGAGCCACTTGTCGTGTTTACCGCCACCACTGCGAAGAAGTCATCTTAATTTTCCTTTGCAAGTTCCGACGGAACAGCATTCCGTGTACAACTCTGCGATTTCTTCGACATTTCGGTAAAAGAACTTTGCAATGTGATGAGCGGTGATGATCTTGTTACCTTCAAGCCCCTGGATAGCAGGATAGCGGGGGTTGTGCGTCGTGGCTAAGCGACGAATAGGGCAGCAGTGTTAACTTCGAATGGGCCGCAATCAACAAATGGTATTCCGTCAATATGTCAAGCATATGTCAAAAACTTGATCAGTTGCTGAACTTTCGGTAAACAGTGATCGTTTTCGAGATTCCGCGAATCAAAAAGAGTTTTAAAATTCATGTGGTGGAATTATTAACAGCGTAAAATCTAGCATCAACTAGTTCGGCGAACACTATTCGTTCGATGAGCTGCCAAGAAGCGGAAGAAAACCAGGCCTAGCTGACCCAAAATTGGATCGGAAGGTTGTCAACCTCATCCTTTGGAACAGATTGAAGTTGAGTCGTCATTTGGCCAAAAAGGCGGGTGCCTCCGTCGGAATGATGCAAAGAATCAAGCTGCGCAACGACCTGTAGGCTTCATTTTTGGGAGGCTCAATTGCGTTAGCTTTAGGGAGCCGACAATTCATATTTTTTGTATTATGTAATGACTTAATACTAGGATTAGTAGTACTTAGGCCGTTTACTCGCGGTTTACCCGAGGTTAAAATAGGTGACATTTTTTGGGGATGGGTTGGACAGAGGAACATGGAACATGTCGTCAGCACAATAACTTGGTGCAGAATGGTTAGGGCTCCATTTTTTTGTTCGACTGGTTGTGGTTACTATTGGGCGACGATGAGACTTCTCAAGATGTCGGAACAAAACGAACACAAACTAAAGAATACAGAATAACAAAAACACAAGCAGAATAAACTCTTATACTAGACATTTGAAGAAACACATAAATCGATTGCATATAGCACAGAAAGCGAGTTCCCAACACATCCCTTAAAGGGACATAAGATTGTCTTCCTTGGGCCTCTAGGGTATTTAAAAGTCGTGTTCTGACAGCGTAATTATCCGTGCATTGCCAGACTGCGTGATCGATGTCATCATAACCGTTTCCACACCGGCAAAGATTGCTGTCCACGAGGTTAATTCGATAGAGGTGTGCATCTTACTGGAAGTGGTTGGACGTAAGTCTACTCATCACACCGATGAAAGGGTCGAAAGGGTACTATGACGTACTGACTGGCAAAATTCATCGTGTGAAATTTGTCTATCATACAAATCGCCTTCGTGGGCGCCCACCTTTGCAAGCGAGTCCGCTTTCTCATTGCCTGGAATTGATCAATGTGAAGGGACCCATACAAAAGTAATCAAATATGATCTTCCGCTCTGCATTCTCCTCACCTGTTCCCTTACTTTTGAAAGGAAATAAGATGAGTGTTTACTAGGTTTCATCGACCGAAGGGCCGCAATTGAACAGAGGCTGTCCAAGAAGATGAAGGAATGGTCTGCGGGCATGTTGGAAATCATGCCCAATGCGAAGTTGATTGCTGCCAACTTAGCAACATAAACAAAATTGAAGACATTGAAGACACCGAAGCCAGTGGATCCATTGAGGCGAGACCCATCAGTGAAAAGCCTTTTTTCAGAATTGACGTTTTGGTACTTTTCAGTAAAAATACGCGGAATAATAATAGAACGAAGTTGATCCGGAATCCCATGAGATGCTTGTTTTATGGAAAGATTATAAGGGATTGAGGAAGACCTGAAGGCTTATGAGCAACAGGAAATAGCAAAATAAAGGGCTGCGAAAAAATCCAGGGCAAACACTAGAGCCTGAAAGTTATACAGTCGACTTTTTCAAGGACCGTCTGCCTGCGTTTCGATCGATGACGAAACATATATGAAAGAGGACAGAACACTTCCAGGACCGCAATTCTACACCCAGGTCATCGGCGAAGATGTAATTTTCTTCACTCAACGTACGATCAATGCCAAAGTTTACCGTACTGAGTGTTTACTGAAAAGGAGGCTTCCGTTATACAAGCAGCACAAGGTCCTTCTTTTGTGTCAGCCTGCTATTGCGTCAGCCATTACTTCAAAACCACAGTACAATAGATGCAAGAAATTGGAGTAGATATTGTTGAGAAAGACATCAACCCTCTCAATTGTCCACAGCTTTGTCCTGTTGTATGATCCTGGGCTATCGTCAAGCGCAACTTCAAGAAAAGTGCAAGACCATGGAAGAGTTCTAAATGATTTGTTTTGCGGCTTTCAGCAAATGCCATAAAACTACTGTCTAAAACCATATGAGTGGAGTCAAATCCAAAATCCAAAAATTCTTGAAATAAAGTTGCATTCATAAATTTTTTTAATAGTTGTATTTTTGTTTTTTTATTTAAGCAATGAGATCAAAATTTGTTGCCAGTATGTTTTCGATACAGCCCTAAATCGCTACAGAAAATTTCT
>JASCZW010017280.1:0-17306 GCA_034211315.2 Aedes japonicus | reverse complement strand
AGCGATACATTTGTTTCGAGAAATCTGTGTGCTACCAACCGCTTGCACACACTTGCATGGCTTCGTTTATACCATAAACACTCTATGGTTCATGATGGGCAAAATTGTCTTTTCTGAATCATGCGGATTTTTCAAGATATAATTGCAAAAATTGCAATTGCATTTTTTGCCACCTTTTCAATCTTTTGAGTGTACACAGATAAAAAGATACATTGAATTTTCTGCGTTATCTAATGCACATAAACAGAATGCTAGATTTGGCACAAAATAATGGGATTTTTCAAGACTATTTTAGACTGATAACGCCTGAATCTAGCCTGTTGTATGAAACATTCCAAATATTGTTGTATGGCGCATGAAATGTTGCAAACAATTTTGTTGTTTACGCCTCCTTTAGCATGGATATAAACGAGGGGATATTTAACGTGCTTGTTAAAATCAATTATTTTTTTTCTGTGTAGTATTCAATTTGTGCGCTTTAACGCAGAAAATAACATGTTTCTTTCAAACTGCAAAAACCTACAGAGAAATTCCAAAGCACAGTTTGAAAGAAACATTTTCTTTTCAGCGTTATCCGATGCACATAAATGGAATGCTAGACTTTGCATAAAATTAATGGGATGTTTCTAATAAATTTAAGCCACATAGAGCCTGAACCTAATCTGTTGTATGAAAGATTGCAAGCGACTTCGTTGTTTACGCTTGCTTTGGCTTGCAATTTAGCAAGGGAAACTTTTACGCGTCTGTTAAAATTTCAACTATTTTTCCTGTGAAACTTTCATGTAGAGATGAAAATGTTTGTATAGTTTAGCTTCTCTGTTTTTAGTGTTCTAGGAGAAATACAAATCTAGTTGAGACTTCAAACCATCAACACTCTAAATGGTGAGCTCATACCGAACATATCCAAACATTCCCTGTGTTGAAAATCTAGCTTTCGCGTCATACACAGAAAAAAATAATTAATTTTAAGAAGCGCGTAAAATTTCGCTTCGTTTAATTTCAAGCCAAAGGAGGCGTAAACAATGTTTGCATACAACAATGTTTGGAATCTTTCATACAACAGGCTAGTTTTAGGCGTTATCTGGCTAACCTTAACATGAAATATCCAATCATTTTCTGCCAAATCTAGCATTCCCTTTAAGTGCATTAGATAACGCAGAAAATGCAATGTTTCTTTTATCTGGGTATATAAATGTCAAATGCCTGCCTTGCTACAGAATCGCAATTCAACGATAGAATATGTTACGCGTCTGTTAAAATTCATTATTCTTCACATTGTTATCAAGGTACGAAAAAAAGCATTTCTCACTCGAGCAAAATAAAATACATCCTAATTCAGGAGGAAAATCTCGCTTAAACAAACCATCTATTCAGGGTGGCAGAATGACGAATCGATGCTCCACGACCCGGGTAAACCTTAAATTAATGATCTTTCAGCCGAAACCCTCTTAACGCTGCTGATTAGATTTCCATTTCGCATCTACTCACTCACCGCCTCAGCCGAATGTAGAAAATAGGGGGTTTGGATGTCAACAGCTTGCGACTGTTCATCGCTCCGACGATCTACGAGATGTTTTTCGGCACTTTATAACTGTTCATACTCTATGCTCTATGTAAGCACCGGGAGTGGCATTATCGAACAAGTATCTGTGCCCATTACAAGTCATTAATGTGTAGTGCGAAGCGTACCCGACAAGAACCTCGAACGATAAGAATGTAGGATGTATCGAGCTATACAGTAGCAACTTCGGCGACAGGTTTCTCGTTCTGATTTAATCCTCTCACTATGTAGGATGTAAAAGTCAAACGCAATTTCCCGCGGAAAGTCAACCGCACGAGTGACACAGTCTGGTTTGATATGCGATGGCAGCATGACGACCACCCACTATCACATAATCGACGATGTGCTTGAAGATGAATTTTGGCAGGGAAAACCATTCAAACTGAATTTGTATTCAAATACATTAATGCATACTGGAATTTTTCCCGTAACACTTGCTTTTTAGAAGACATTTTCCCAACATGCTCCCGTTCTAAACCACCGTTTCCTCATTGCTTAATGCCCTCTCCGATGTATATGCAAATGTCTCATGTGACAACGACGACGGTGCGGACGATGTCGCACAACGCAAAAGTCGCACAAGCGAAGGTCAACGGAACACCCCAGACCTAGCGCACATGCACACGCACATCCCTGTTTGTACAAACATCCATCCAGGGCACCCAATTGGGTGTGTTAACCAAGCAGCCAGCGTCGAGGGCGTTTCCCGTTTCTTGTTGCACACGTGGGACGACCGTTATTCATTGGCATTGTAGACAAACACCCCCCAGGCGAATGATAACGTTTCCAGCAATACCCAACGAGACTTTCCGTGACCGGTGACCTAACTTGGGCACCATTCTCGACTGGAGAATGGATGTGTTTGTCCAAAATTTCTTTCAAGCTTAATTATAAACATTTGCCATAAACTCACCAGAAAGTCGTTCCGCTCGCACTCTATCACAGCCTGACTCAGGTGGTTGTTCTTGCTGTTGCTGTTGGGCATCGAACCTTGGTCGGAGGCTACCTCGATGCGGTTCCGTGTTGTGAATGCCAGCTGCTGGGTTGGCGTTGAGGCCGATGTTGGAACTGTCCCTCCGCCGCCACCGGAAGCCTGTTGCTGCCCGGTGCCAGCCGGAGTGGTCGTCGTCGAGAGGCTAGGGGTGGTTGCCACACTGCTAAAGCTGCCCACCGTCGATGGGTTGAAATTTTGGTAGATGGTGTTGCTCCCGAACGGAGTCGTACTGATCGTGGAGGGCCCATTGCAGAGGGCCGGTGCGCGATGGGTGGTGTTGTACAGTGGTCGCTGCACGCGGTTGAAGTGATAGATGCTGGAAATGGGAAGGACAAAATCATTTATTGAGATGGTTTGTTTTTTTGTGGATGGTGCTTTGCAAAGCGGAACTTTTATCGTGAAGGTTTAACTTTCTTGATTAAAATTTCTTTACTCAGGGAATCAGGAGGCACTTCAATAGACTTTTAAATACTAGTTTTGAAAAATTCAAGGCAGACATTTGTTGATTGCACATGGTAACCATATGACGAAACTGAGAGATTGAAGTAGCTTTGAATTATGAGAAGAAATTCGTGATGGAGAGTCAATCCTGGTGTAGCGGTTAACGGTCTTGTGTGAATTCCAATCTGTGTTGTTGGGATTTTCTGAGACGACAAATGTCTGACAAATCATTCGGAAAACAAGTAAGGCAGTAGGTCCTTGCCCACGTGTCGATGAGTTCGACATCTAGAGTCCAGGTTGTCTTACTAGCTAGACGAACCAGCCTCTTTCTGAAAGTCATGTAATTACGAAACAATAACAATAAAAATGCAGAAGTCACCTCTGTCCCAGTCACTATGATCACTGATCAGTCGTTGATCACTCACTACTAGATGAGTCCCTTTTGACTCAGAGTATTCAAATTATGTGGCAATTATAAAAGTCAAGTCGAGCAAAATTGGGCATTAATCAATATGTGTACAAGTGTCAATATCAATTTCAAAGATGATTCAGAAAAAAAGTGATTATCTAGTTATCACTACATCTTTATTTCGTTAAATATTTTACAATCAAAAGTTCGCTTTATGGATATGCAGTGATCGATCCAACTTCAACGATTGTATCTCCAAGTTTGCTGACATTCTGATAAGGCTTTGAGCACAAATTACGTAACGCATGAAGGGGGGAGGGGGGTTGAGCAACCGTTACTTATTGTGACTTATGGGGGAGGGGGGGTTTAAAAATCGTTACGTAACAAAATAACCAATTAAAAAAAAAAAAAAACTGAATAACCAATATGCATCAATTAAATTTCCTGTGTGCCAAGCAAAGTAGCAAGAAGTAAGTAGAAAAGCCTGTTGAGGTGGCGGATTCATCCATTCCTTGACCTACCCCGCAGTGGAATGTTAGGCAATAGTAACGTCCTTAGTTCGAGTACTACTTTACCCATGCCCTTTCGCTCAATTTTCAATACTTCTATTCTATTTCCTACCTACCGTAAACTGACGGGACTTTCAACACTTTCTCTTCATATCTTTCATTCTAGCAAACATTACTGTCCACTCTTACTGACTCATGCTGATGAGCGAACATCTCCTTCTACATCAAGTAGAAGAGGGTTAATTTTTACTAGTTGAGAACTACGTGTAAAAATTCTGGGAAATACGTTAAATAAAAGGTTTCAATCCATATTTTGAAGAAAAACTTTCGAAACTGAGCCAAAACTTTGTTTTTCTATTATTAATGACCTTTGCCATAACTGGTTTACTGCACCAATTTTCACCATAGTTTTAAATTTTGGTTCCTTTCATGGCCAATCGCATGTGTTTCTTATGGGAGTGGCCATAATAGAAACACATTTATGGCCAAGTGATGCACCTGCAATTTTAAGAAAAATGGATTGAGTCTATCTTTTGATTTTGGTCGGGATTTTGGTTCTAAAGCGTTGATAAATGGAGACGTACACTGAAAATTAATTTTCAGTGTACTATCAAAATGTGATCTACTAATTTAAAGGTATCTTATGACGATTTGCATCACCAATTGGCGCAATTTTTCATAAATCGTGCATCTATACGCTGAGAAAAATATTGTTCTGTATAGATTCAACAAATTTTATTGTTGACTCACGGCTTACCAATAATATTTATTCATGTGGTGTCATGAGCGTTACGTAATTAAAGGGGGGAGTCTGGTCACGCGTTACTTATTGTTACATATGGGGGGAGGGGGTCCAAAATCCCGGTTTTTTGCGTTACGTAATTTGTGCACAAAGCCTAAAGTATTCCAATATTTTTCTTTGCTTTTAAGTACCTTTAGTGGGAAATTCTTCAGAATCGTGGATCAAATCTCTCAAACGAGATGCGATGGAAACCAAGGAATAATAATTCCTACAAGAATTTGAGTCCTTGTTCGTAGTACGATGCGAACAATTTGGAAGATGGTGTTCAACATATTTTACTATGTCACGAGCAATGATTATCATTAAGGTCATATGAAAGATTTTTGAATATACTGCTTTTCGTCAGTGATTATCTCTTAAATTTCAGGGAAGCTCTCTCCTGATCTTCTACAAAGCTCTTTGCTAAAATTCTGGAAAGTATCCTAATGAACTGCTTGGCAGTCACTCCTTATGTTCTCGAAATTTACATTTAATTTCCCTTCCAGAAACTTTTGGTAAGTTTTTTCCTGAACTTAGTTACTTTCTGATCTATCCTGATCTGCCAGGAAAACTTTCCAAAACTTTGGGAAAGTTCTCTCCAGAATTTCTAGGAAAATCTTCTTAAATTTGTTGAAAATTACTTATTCAACTTTTGAGAAGTCCTCTTCTGAACTTCAGGGAAGTTTATTCCTTAACTTTTGAGAAAATCGAAAGTACCCTCTATATTTCTGGAAAGTGTCTTCCTATATTTCTCAGAAGCATCTACTTGAACTTCTGGGAAAGCCGCATTCTGAAATTCTGGAATCTTCAATCCTGTACTTCAAGGAAGCAATCTGACACTTCTGGGTAGTTCCAAATTAACTGATGATAAGTTTCCTTCAGAAATTTTGGACTCTTCTGAGTGCCTGAAATTTTTGAGAAATTCCTTTTGGAACTTATAGGTAGTGCCCTCTCTGGTAAGATTCTTCCTATAATTTGGGAAAGTTTTATCCTAAGGTTATTTTTTTTAAACTTCTGAAAGTCCCATCCATTATCCGGGGAAAATTTCACCGAAGTTTTGGAAAAACTCTCTGCAGAATTTCTTGGGAAATTCCCTTGCATTTGTTGGAAGTTTCCTCCTGAACTTCTGAGTAAGCTTCTTCTAAACTTTTGAGAAGTTTTCTCCTGAAGATGGATGAAGGGGTAATTGCTCGTTGCAGAATTTCTGAGAAATTATAGCTTAAACTGCTTACAAGTACACCGTATGTTTCCTAAAGTTTGAGAAATCCTGATTCTGAAAGTCTGAAATATTCTTTTCTGAACTTTGGGAAATCTCTCTAGCACTCCTGGGAAGTTCCAACTAAACTTTTGGAAAGTTTGTTTCCGGAATCTGTGGAATGTCCTTTCCCAAAATTCAGAGAAGTGTCTCCTTAACTTCTTGGAGATATGGTCCTGAGCTTTGTCAAAATTTGTATTTGAATTTATGATAATTTTTGGGAAGCGCCCTCTCTGGTTAGTTTCATCCTTAAGGGGACCCTCCCCTGGATTTGGGCAAAAATAAGGCAAAGTTTGTATTTGTTTTTTTTTGTGGGAGAATGAAAAGGCGTACGAATTTCCGGTTTTGACGATTAAATTTGATTATTATTTAAGATTTCAAAGAAATAAAAAAACAATTGAAAATTCAAAATTGCGTCTACAAAATGGCAATTTCCGTAAACTTCTGCGCGCAAGGCATGGGGCAACAACTGCAGCCTTTTGAAATGGACAGAAATCAAATCTAGTTATCATTTCTGAAAGATAATGAAATGTTCTACGGCTTGAACAAAATTTCAGACAATTTAAACTTAAACTCGTTGCATAGTGATCATTTGAACTGAAAAGTTTAATTTTTTGCTACTTTTTTTCATTTCAACCGTGTTCAAAAATTATAAATAATTAATTGTTAATGCCAATTTTTAGTTCAAGCCGTACAAAAACTTACAACCTTTCAAACAATTATTTTATGGAGTGAATCGGATTAATAGTTCAAGCCCGAGGCTTGAAGTAAGATTGAAAAACATGGTTTTGAGAAAAACGCGTTCAAAGTTTTTAGCGCAAAGAGCAGCACACGTGAGACAGGTGTGTTGGAGACGCTGCCATTCAATTAATATTCATCGTATCAAAATATCCTTCTACACATATATTTTATGAATATGTGGCTTTTATTTTTTGCTGAAAAAAAAGAATTTTTTTGGTTCAAATTCAGGGGAGGGTTCCCTTAACTTTGGGGAAGTTTATTCCTAAGCTTCTGAGAAATTCCCCTGTATAAACTTCTTCCTGATGCTCTGAGAGTGAAGAAGTCTTCTGCAGATTTTCGAGAAAATTTTCTCCTGAATGTTTGGGAAGTATGATCATGAATTTCGGGGATGTTTGGTGATTTTTTTTGAGTTATTTCTAGTTGAGCTACTAACAAGTTCTCCCTATACTTCTGAGAAGTTCCTGCCTGATCTTCGGAGAAGGTTTTTTTTTTCGAGGATGTCTGTTCCTGAACTTCTAGAAAGTAGGACTAATTTCATACACCACTTAACTCGAGTGCAAATGTACTGAAAGAAGGGCTTTTAAACGTACTTTAGAAACAAAAATCAGAGTTCTAAGATTAATTTCAATAGCTCATCACTTTAACTGTTGTTTTGAGCCTCCGACTTGGTTTGATAGCCAACGCTAGGTTAACAAAAGTAATAACATTTAAACGAAAAATACAATTTACTTTTTGTTATTTCGACCTAAGGTGCATTTCTGGTCCAAATGAATGGAGCACTTGATCAATTTTCTACCACTTCTGGTTGACATTAGTTTTGCTGGCTCAACGCCACAAAAACCTCTGACGATGTCCACATCAATTTTAATCAGCTCGATGAGCCATTCGAACTCAATTTGTTTTGTTTTTAATTTTCTGTTTTGATCGGATTTGCTTCTAGTAGGTTAAGACATTGTTTTGCTAGAAGTAAATTGTTGTTTTCTCAATTTACCACTAATTAGGCTAAGTGGCCTTGAACGCACGCACACTACAGCGCCATTTAAAACAAAGGAGAGCAAGTAAGTAGGAAAATCTTTTGGAGGAAAACAAACCATCATTCCTCTGCATGTGCTAGAAAGGGAAAGGTGATTAAACGTCAAAAAGCCTAATTGATGAAAAACGCGTATCAAAACAAACTCTTGCTCGAGGCAGAATGTGACAAATCAGCCACTTGTTTCCGATTTAATTGATTGAATCGACCAGCTCCACAAAATTTCGTCGATCTCGACATGTTTAATAGCAAAATAGATCTGTCGATCAAAGTGGCGGTAGACTCGACTTCTACGATTGGCCCCTATGTAAGTAAATTTGTAACGGTTTTGTCCTGAGATGGAGAGAGAAGACAGCTTGCTTTGATTGTGCTAACCTACATGTCAGAGAGAACCGGACAAGAACTATCACTGTAAACCGGCAACTTTGACTGTTTTATATCGAAGAATTCTCGAGTCCTTTTTCAAACAGACGTATCTGATTTTGTAAACAAAGAAGGAAAGTAAGATTCAAACGTTAAATTCTTGAAACCCTTTGCATTTTCATGCAAACTAGGGCCACCAACACAAGGAATAACTTTTCCCTATCATAATTCTACTTTCCTTTACGGCGTTGAATGTGTTGAGTAATTTACGTTTGAATCGTACTTCCTCTCTTTGTTTACAAAATCTGATACGTCAGTTTGAAAAAGCATGCGAGAATTATTGAAATACGGAATTAATTTAGATTTTACATTTTTTCTCAACGTATGTTTTTCAAAAGTAATGTACCAAGGAAATTATTACTGGTCATTTTTTTTCTCTGTTCGGGACATAAACCACTGCGACCAGTAATTTGACCTACTGTAGTATATCCCGTATCCTTTGTTTAGTGCATGTCGAGTTCACTATTGAGAAATGATGAAGTATTCGGTGTTGTTACAGTTATTATTGTTTGTTTTGCTGCTATTTAAAACCTTTGTGAGTGACAGCCCTCTTCAAAGGCACGCCCCTTTATCAGTCAAAACCGGATTCATTACAAACAAAACAAACAATGACTCCGATACCGACCATGCATCAGTAAATTTATTACCACTCCGACTAAAGTTCTGTCCAGAGTCTGGAATCATGTATTATGTTGCAGCGGCACGGAAAGTGATCGCTGCAAGAATTATTTTATAGCGGTTTGTTGGCCTAGGCGCCCACTTCCTGTGGTATAAATTTCACAGTGAGTAATTCTCGCTGGAACCAGGCCGCCATTGGCACATATCTTTTGATTTCAAATTTTTCATCGCTATTAGTTAGAATATATTGAAACAAGATAAAAAACGCTTTGGTTGAGCCAAATTGATGGACCCCTCGTTTTCTAAGGGACTAAACATGTTGTAAAAATGTCGATTTTTGGATAATTTCAAGGTAAGTAAACATGTTATATCACAAAATTTTACATTGAAACATCTTCAAAACTCGTTGCTGTTGTATAGAGGATAAATAAAGCTTTCAATTGATGTTAAAAAAAATGTGGCGGCCATATTGGATTTGGCCGCCATCTTGAATTTTATCAAAAATATCGATTTTTCACTATGAGCGCACCGCTCAATCCGAATTCTGAGCACACCATCTGAAAGCTGAGAAAAAATACATAAGATGCAGTCGAGAAACTAGGTGTGCATTGACATTTACCCGATAAAAAAATATTTTTTCTAAAAAGAGTTTGACGTTTTTTGCGTGTATTGCGCAATATCAATATGTATCATATTTCTATACGCAACAAAGCATAATTTTGCAATCACTGTTTTTTTTGTGTTCTGTAGAGTAAAGAACAATCATTTTAACAATTTAACAATTTAATTTTAACAATCAGTTCGGTGCATAAGTATGAAAATTCCGAGGAAAAAATGATTCTATTCATGGCTGTCAATGCGCAACAGGGAATATAGTTTCATTCACTGGCTCACCATGACAATTTGATGTTTCGAACCAAATAGAAGAAGAAGACTCGTTTACGATAGCGGAAGTTTGTTTGTTTTGTACATCCGATTAGTTCAAAGTTCTTGAAAATGGCGAAGAACCGTACTGTACGGGTACCCAAAACGGAATTTTGTTGCAACCCGTTTGCCAAAGCTGATCATAAAAGCTGGAGAAAATCTTCGAAACTGACAAGTGTAACACAAAAAATCGTGAATTTTTTAGAATCTATTGGATCCACGACCGTTCCGGAACTTCATGAGAAAATATGTACGACATGCCGCTTGCAAGTGACCCGTCAGCAGTCAAACCGTACTTTTCAGCCGATGGAAGTTGTTGAAAACGGAGATGAGGTTTACGTTGAAGAGGTTGGAAGCATTAGTGAGCATGATTTCCAAAACATGACGGAAATTCTATCCCGAATTGGGATCCGGAATGTCAACAGAAGAGAGCTGCGACGGAAACCTTCCGCTGCGAAATGCTCAAACAATCCGTGATTGCAATAAAACAAATTTTGAAGGTTGATTGCGAAGTGTACTATGACGATACTAACGTGCCAGTTGTCAAAGATATGCTTGACAATTGTAAGATCGCTTCAAAACCGGTCAAATTCCAAATTTTAACATTGCTCACTCCTTCGTGGAGCAGGCAGAAAATGATGGATGAAACAGGATGCAGTAAGTATGGTAAATGTCATCAACATGCGGAAGCTAATCTTCCACAATTCTACAGGTAAATGGTTCGTCGAAAAGGCTCAACAAGTTCGTGCTTCGAAGGGAATTCTTAAACTTCCAGATGCGGGTACATCGGTAACAGAATTGGAAAAGGTCGCTCAGGAAGAGGCAAAACAGTACTATTTGGACTGTAGTACGTTAATGCCAGGTATTTGGGATAAAATCAGTGTAAAGACACCCGCCGGTCGAGAAAGTAGAAAGTAGGGACCCCTTCTTGGGTCACTAAACGAAATTTTTGCAAACTTTAAAGAACTTTTCCCAAATTTGAAAATCGGATTTTCTACGTTCGCTAAGCTGCGACCTTCGGAATGCATACTTACCGGAAGCTCCGGTACGCATACAGTGTGCGTATGCATGAGGCATGAAAATATTGAATTGTCATTGCGTGCGGTGAAAGCCTTACCGATAATACGAGACAGCTGCTTGAGCGAGCTGATTCAGGAATATTTAGTATGTAAAAACCCTTCTCCTCAATGCTACTTTTTGGAATGCACAGAATGTCCTGACTTGAGTGATTTTAGTAGAAAATTACTGGATGAAATTGAAAAATTTCCTCTAGAAATCATCAAGTTTAAAAATTGAATTCCGATAGAAAACCACTATCAACTTGTTGATAACACGACAAGCGCACCTGAAGAGTTTGTAGATAACTTCAGCAATCTGCTCAACGGCTTCTTGCCACATTTCTTCATCACAAAGGTACACAACTGACAAAAAAATGACCCATTAATACTCATTTTATGTTTATATTCTTAGGCACAAAAAGACTATCTATTTGAGCTGAAGTCCAATCTGAAGTCAAATGAAGCTATCGTTTACGCAGACTTTTCAGAAAACTACAAAGTAACCATTCAGAACGAGATACAATCGCACCATTTCGCAAGGCAGATGATTACAATTCATCCATTCGTGATTTATTATAGAATCGAAGGAGAGATTCTTCATAAAACATTAATTATTATGTTGAAGGAGATGTTCGCTCATCACCATGAGGCACCAAGAGTGAATAACAATGTTTTTGGCTAGAATTGAAAGATATGAAGAGAAAGTTTTTGATAGTTCCGCTAGTGTGCGGCAGGCTCGGAAACATAGCAGATGTTTTAGGAAAATTGAGCGAAAAGGGCATGTGTACAGTGGTACTCGAACCAACGACATTTTTGCCTAACATCCCACTGCGGGGTAGGTTAAAGCACGGACTAAGTCCGCCACTTCAACAGGCCACAACAACATTCAACATTTATGAAGAAAGATTTTCAAATGGATGTAGAACGGAATTTTCACGCCAGTTCTCACGGAAAATGTCCATGTGATGGAGTGGCGGTAACACTTAAACGTGCTGCGCACAAATACAGCTTAAAGCCAAATAGAGACAAGCTGATAACAGATGCTTCCTCATTCTATGCATGGGCTGTAGAGCAACAAGGACAAACAGTGTCTTTCAGTTACGTGGGACAGCTCGATTACGATACATCGTTGACTAAACTGCAAATTCGAATGGAGAATGTTCAAACCATCAAAGGGACTCAAAACTACCATTATTTTTTGCCACAAAACGAGTACATAATCATATCTAAAAAATATTCGAAGAGCTCTGAGATAAAATTCCACAACCTTAGATTTTAAACATGAATATGAACTTAAGGAATCTAAAAACGATTTCATTATATTTATTTTCATTTGAAACAACTAAATTAAATTGTACACTCAGTAGCAAAAAAAAAGCCGAGGAAAATTTTGCTTCCAAAAACCACGTTGTTCAACCTCCTGTAAATTTGTCAATTATCAATATTTTTGGTTGAAAATTTGACAACATTATACAAAATGTATAAACCTTATGTGACCAAAATTTCATGTTGATCAAATTTATGAATTTGGAGTTATCATAAAATATGTGAAAAAAGTCATTTTTGGACATAGCATTTTAAAAAATCCGTATTTTCGTGAAAAAATTAGGTAACGTACTACAAATTTCCATAGCTCCATAGCTTATAAAAGTACAGAAAATAATGTGGACAATATTTGAACTGTTTCCATCAAGTGGTTCTGACTACAGCTGGTGTCAAAGTTGACGCACGAACATGAGCATTTCCCCTTTTCACCCGATACTGACCTTGCTGAAATATCGGTGCAAAAAAAGCCTATTTTAATATGCTACCTAAATTTTTCACAGAAATACGGATTTTTGAAATTGGTATGTCCAAAAATGACTTTTTTCACATATGTTATGGCAACTTCAAATCTATAAATTTTATCAACATGAAATTTTGACCACATAGGGTTTATACATTTTTTATAATTTTGTGAAATTTTCAGCTAAGAATATGGATAATTGACAAAGTTACAGGAGGTAGACCATGGAGTTTTTTGCTAACAAAATTTTGCTCGGCTTTTTTTTGCTACTGAGTGTATTTAATACTATTCTAACTCATATCGGAATTTGAAAAATAAAAAAAAGCAAAAACACGATAAACTGCTAATAATCAAAATGGCGTCTTAAACGAAGATGGCAAAATTTTTTTTACTTAAAATGATTGTTCTTTACTCTACAGAACACAAAAAAAAACAGTGATTGCAAAATTATGCTTTGTTGCGTATAGAAATATGATACATATTGATATTGCGCAATACACGCAAAAAAACGTCAAACTCTTTTTAGAAAAAATATTTTTTTATCGGGTAAATGTCAATGCACACCTAGTTTCTTGACTGCATCTTATGTACTTTTTTCTCAGCTTTCAGATGGTGTGCTCAGAATTCGGATTGAGCGGTTCGCTCATAGTGAAAAATCGATATTATTGATAAAATTCAAGATGGCGGCCAAATCCAATATGGCCGCCACATTTTTTATTAACATCAATTGAAAGCTTTATTTATCCTCTATACAACAGCAACGAGTTTTGAAGATGTTTCAATGTAAAATTTTGTGATATAACATGTTTACTTACCTTGAAATTATCCAAAAATCGACATTTTTACAACATGTTTAGTCCCTTAGAAAACGAGGGGTCCATCAATTTGGCTCAACCAAAGCGTTTTTTATCTTGTTTCAATATATTCTAACTAATAGCGATGAAAAATTTGAAATCAAAAGATATGTGCCAATGGCGGCCTGGTTCCAGCGAGAATTACTCGTTTCATGCAGTGAGTCAAAATTTATTCCAGATGGAAGCCGAGAGGAGAGAAAAAAATCTGCACACCTACGTTGATAATCCAATGTGGTCCGCAATAAAAATCGCAAAAACGTTGGAAATCGTCAAATCAACCGTGTATGATGTGCTCAAATGTTTCAGGGAGCGAAAGAAAGTGGGTCGAGTGCCTCAAGGTAAGCGTCGTAGTAGAACATATGACCGCAAGCTGAACCAGAAGGTGTTGAGAACCATCAGAGCAATCTGGACTATCAGTTAATGAAATCGCACAAAAATACGCTGCTACTCTCAGTACCGTTCGAAGAATTGGTTTGCGCGCAGGTGAACAAAAGTTTCGTCACCAAAACTTGAGCTCGGAAATTGTACCAGCAGGTTACAAGTAAGAGAATTGTACAACTGTACAAGTAAGAGAGCCTCAAAAAGCGCGTACTACATTGCATTAAAGCCCATAAAGGTCTCGTGAAGTTTTGGACAGATTTGGCGAGTTGCCACTACAGCCGGGAAGCCATCCAGCGGAACCGCGATAATAACGTAGATTTCATCGATAAAAACATAAATCCACCCAACTGGCCGCAGTTCCGGCCCATCGAGAGATTTTGGGCAATAATAAAGCGGTTATCTAGCGACATCGGAAATAACTCAGGGTAGCCATCTTGGACCGTTGTTCTTCGTGCTCTGTATCAACGATGTTATCCTTGTCATTGTGGGACCTCGATTATCATATGCTGATGATCTCAAACTCTACCTTCGTATCTGTTCCATTGCCGATTGTCACACTCTTCAGCGTCAGCTACATGCCTCACTGACTGGTGCATCGTTAACCGAATGGAAGTGAATTCCACGAAATGCTCAGTTATCTCCTTTTTTCGATAGAAAAAGGACCCATCATCTTCAACTATAATCTGTCAGGCGTAATTTTGGACTCGCGACTAACATACGCATATTTCATACGTGGTCGATAATGCATCTAGAACGTTAGGTTTTATCTTCCGAATCACCAAACACTTTTCCGATGTTTATTGCCTGAAGTCATTATACTCCTCGTTGGTCCGATCAGTCCTTGAATATTGCTCTGCAGTTTGGAATCCAAGCTACAACAATGGGGTCGGAAGAGTCGAATCCGTCCAACGCCAATTCCTGCGTTTCGCGCTCCGGTTATTACTTTGGAGAGATCCTTTCCGTTTTCCTAGCTACGAGGATCGATGCCTACTGATTCATCTGGAACCTCTTTCGATTCGAAGAGACACTGCCAGATCTTTATTTATCGCCGATACCTTGCAAGGAAAACTGGATTGCTCAACCATACTCGAGCAAATCAACCTGAATGTACGACCGCGTGCATTAAGGAGTAATTCGAGGCTGAGTCTACCTTTTCGTCGCACAAACCACGGAATTAATGGAGCAATCAACGGACTTCAAAGAGTCTTCAACAGGGATGCCTCAGTATTCGATTTCAATGTACCACGTTAGACAATTCGACGCAGATTCAGTCAGATTTACTCCGGCACAGTTATTCGTGAATAACAGTTTTATGTTTTTAAGTTTTAATAATTGACTATTATTTTAGATTTAATATTAGCAGAGCACCATTGGGGCTGACTGAAGAAAAGGGAAGCTGTGTCTGTGCGCGGACCTGACGTTTGTATACCCGCTGCAACTGAAAATTATTAAAAATAATAATACAATATCTAATGTAGTTTTCGCATCTAGAAATACGTTTTTCGCATCTCGTTAAGTGGGTTTCGTAAGTCAACCAAACCGGTCGCGTTTTCTGATAGGTGAAAAATAGTCGCGATCGTTGAACTCTGTGATTTGAATTGTCCATATGTATTTATGAATGAATGATAAAATGAGCGTGATAAGTAATAAGTAATAAGTAAGTAATAGTAAGTAATATTTCCAATAATACAATACATAACCATAAATAATATATTACAACTCGCCACATTTTTATATCTTAAACGTTAATAAAGGTTGTTTGGTTCACAGCACTTTCGGCATTGGATGTCAGGATAATTATCATTTTTTTACACAGATGCAAAGACGTGATACGCAGGGGCTCGCAGCAAGTCGTGCTTCTAAACTGACGTGATTTGTTTTTGTTCCGTTGTTTTCGCGAACATTAATTCGGTATTTAACTTAAACTAACAGTGAAACCGTACAATCTCCACGTGTTTTGTGTAAGAAATAGTGAATACAATCCGTTCCCTCCCAAAATGTGTGATTGTCGGTAGTATTTCCCCGTTTTATTTTTTTGTTTCTGTGCTTCGGCCCCGCACCCGGAAGAAGAGTTACATCAGCTTAGTTTTATTAATTAGTGGTAGTATTGTGACATCCAGACATGAATTATGAAGTTTGAGTGTTTTTCCGCTTTGTCGCGAGGAGGAATCGAAAAAAAATGACGTCTAGGATCACGGTTCTAGGTGGCAGTGGAATGAAATGAAATTTTAACGCTGAAAAACGGCGAAAATTGGGTTAGAGGATTGAAAGTATAAAGTTACGGTCGTTTGGAGTCGATTGGTGATATTTTTCAGTCCGGTCGCAGCGTAATAGCAGTGGATAAAGTGAATTGTAAAAAGTGTCCATTCTTGGGTCTGCTGTCTGGTCGTTCAAAACGAACGGCATGAATGACTGCTGATGATTGCATCGAACCTGAGCTGGCGATTGCTACGTTTGAGGAAGAATATTGACTACCGAAAATCTGAGCTGAAATAAAGTGCCAGTATATAGAACTATATTTTAGAGGAAAATGCCAAAACCATGCCAAAGTTAATTCTGATTCGGTGTACAGGCTTAGTTTGTAAATTAATCGGTGTCAGAAGAGTGTATTGGATCCTCCCTTAGCTAGTGTATTGGGTCCTCCCATGCTGGAGGTGGCTGGTTCGACTCCCGGTCTGGTCTAGGAATTTTTCGTTAAGGAAAATTTCTCGACTCCCTGGGCAATAGCGTATGATTGCACTTGCCACACAATCATACTAATGCAAAAATGGTACCTGGCATCGAAAACTCTCAATTAATAACTGTGGAAGTGCATCTAGAACACTAAGTTGAGAGCAAGCAATAAGCTAATTGTGAAAGCAATAAGCTTGAAATGCTAAAAAAAAGAGAAGAGTGTTTCAGACGCAGTTATCATGTGACTACCGGATGGTTTCACGCATCGGTGACGGCCGACTTAATGTGGACGACTGCCGACTGCAGCAGTTGTGGGTCCAGAGGACTTGGCCGAGAACTAGCACATCAAGGAGAGCTGGTTTTCAAAGCAACAAATTATTTATTTCTACCAAATTTTGAAGACAATATCCAATATCCTGTTTTATTTTATTTTGTCTATTTTTTTTTATTTTTTTGTTTTGTTTTTCATTATGCATGTCTCTTTTCAGTCACATTGGAGTGACCCATTGCTTTTGGCAGAAAATGCTACATACTTTCAGCGTATCGTTAACCAAAACTAACCCTGCTGCTAACCATCCCCAACTTTTCCACATCCCAGTGATTTCTCGTGGAAGTGCAGAAGATTTCTCGGCTTCCTCCAAAGCGAGTATCATTTCTCATTCCTTCCCATTCCCTCCTTGACCAGCATTCGGGCACGGCCGGCACCGGTATTGCTTTATAATGGGTCACCAGTTTTTACACATTGAAGATGTATGTTAGTCCCAAACATTATCTATTGGTTCTTTGTGTAAATACAGCTGATCTGGCAATAACGGAATTGCATCCGTGGGCGGTCAATCATGCTCATGCTCATGCTCATGCTCAGTTG
>JASCZW010017279.1:0-17309 GCA_034211315.2 Aedes japonicus | reverse complement strand
ATTGGTAAACACAAAGATATTTTAGTTTCATTTAACCGGAGTTTCACGTTGAATTGGGCACAAACATCATATTAGTTTGATTTGACTACCTACGGTGGTTAAAACAAACTTAAATTTTGAGTAATTGTTTCGGGAACAATGCAGTTAAGTTCAACTTACATCCGGTTAAATTAACCATTATGTTGGTTGTTTCATTGTGACAGCTACGAAAACAAACAGATTAGTTGGTTATTTCTACCAACGCTTATGGTTTGCTTCAAACTAATTTAAGTATGATTCAAACTGCATTACTGTTTGAAACAAACAAATGAAAACGTTTGAAACAACAAACATTTCAGTTTGCATTCGCCTTCATTTCTACTGTAAATTCAAAAATATTTATTTGATTAAAATGCTAATTAGAAACATAAGAAAAGTGCACATTTACAATAGACTTTTCTCCGTCTAAAAGAAATCTACAAATACTAATGCGATCCTTTCTACTATTGTCAGTTTCTTACCTATTTTTGAGTGATAGCGTCAGAGCATGCAGCGGGACCAGGTGATGGGATATGAAGTAACCCAAAAAAGTCTGTTTCAAACTAAATTTATTGTTGTTTTTTCTCCTAACAAAATATCAGTTTGATTTTACCGTCGCTCTGGTTGAATCAATCTAAAATTTTAATTTGATTCCCTGGGTCAACCAACCTGCGTTTTGGTAATAATAAATCCCTCTCAATTTGTAAACAACAAAAATATTAGTTTAGAACAACCATAATTTGTGTTATATTGTGGTAATATATTTAGGTAGAAACAACCAACCTACCTGTTTGTTTCAAAACGAAATCATTGGTTTGAAACAACAAAACGGACTTTTAAAACAACCAGTTTTTTAGTTTGGATGTCAACCAACAAGTTAGTTGTTTCAAACGGGACTGTTTTTTCTCCGTGTTGCTTTTCCTTTATGCCTATAGACACTCGAGTAATAGACCGGCCAACGTGCCGCCACATTTCCCATACGATTTGACAGTTCTAGACAAAATAGTCAAAAGGTCGAAAGTAACATTTGTAAACAATGACCTCTAGCGTATTTTTCTGGGATCTGCTTCCTCTCACAACCAAAATAGTACCAGAAACAGATAGAGGCAGTTATTACCTTCCCATCGGTAGTGGATACAGATGTTAGCAATCTGGCATTTCCAAAAAATTTACGTTTTAAGTCATTATTTACAATTGTTCCTTTCGACCTTTTGACGATTTTGTCTAGAGTTGTTTTGGATACATCAATTAAGCCAGATTCACGTTGGCCGGTCTATTATTTGAGTGTCTATATTTATGCCTTGTTCAGATTACGGAGTTGCACGCTAAGATGAGAATACCTAAAATTAGGTATTAATTTTACCTAATATTAGGTATTGTTGACAATACCTAAAATATCGTTGATATTAAACGATAATAAACAGTAATTTTTACTGAGATTTGGGTAATGTGCACTTTCCAATAGTGGACGTTATTATTTACCTGAAATTGAATAAATTTCACGTCACCGAAGCAGAGCGGTCGTCATATTTTTCCAAGTGAAAACGTTATTAATTATCTTATAATCATATTTTAATCATGTCCAAATCATTGAAGCAATAACTTTTGCTTTAATTTTTTGTTCTATCTCCGACGGATCCTTGTGGAGAGAGTTTGGTGCAGTTCGGCATCCATGTTGGATCGATGCAGATAAAATATTTCTGTAGTGGAGGAATCCAGCTACATAATGCAAAAGCGAGGTTAATAGTCGTCGTCGATGACGCTTTTGCAAAATTATTTTTCGAACTGTTTATCAAAATAATTCGTGATTAAAGGAGCAAAAAATTGTCGATAATGCCGAAACTAACCAGTAGCATATAGTTTAAAAAAATAACCAGATAAATATTATCAATTTCAGTTTTAAATACTAAGATGTTTAACCTCACTTTTGCTTTAGTTGGATTCATCCAATATCTTTATTGATACTTTTTTTTTAATACAAAATAAATTTTGTCATACATCTGATTATTTGATTCTCTTTGAGTGCAGAATTTGTAAAACTAGTTCAAATGGATAAATTTTTAAATTGCATGTCTATTTTTAACCATTCTGTAAAAAAAAACTTCAAAAAAAATACCCAATTTTGAGTAAAATGTCACGATACAAAATCGGTAATATTTATCGTTTATCTTCCTTCAATACTATTACCCAATATTAGGTAATCTGTGTTTACGCATAATTTAGGTATGTGCACTTTTGAGCGATTATCGGTACTTTTTAACGATCTCTAGGTATTCTGATCGCTCGGGCATGATATGACTGTCTTGAAAACGTTTATCGTGTTGATAATTTTTATAACACCGCTAAGACAAGAAATCTGAAAATTCGGTAAAAAATACCGAAAATCGCACAAAAGTGCACATACTGAAATTATCGGTAAACATGGTAAACATGCTGGAAAACCGGGAAAAACATTAATAATTACTTATTTTTGTACGGTAGTTTTTACCGAAACTGCTAGCAGCTCAATGAGAGAATTTTTAACCAAATTTTGGTAAAATATAACGATAAAATCTGTAAATCCACTTTACTGAAACATTATGAAAAATCAAACGTTTTGTTTCGGTAAATTATACCGATACTTTAGGTTTTGCTATCACACTTAGAAAATTTTAAAGTATTCGGTAATTTTTTACCGAACTTTCAACAGCTGAACATTCGGTAATCCTATTAAACGGATTTCGGTTAAATTTGACAAGTTCCTGTTATTTTTTTAACGGAATACTGTTAAATTTTACCGAAATCCGTTAAATCGGATTACCGAACGTTCAGCTGTTGAAAGTTCGGTAAAAAATTACCGAATACTGTAAAATTTTCTAAGTGTGTACCAAAACCTAATTTTCGGTAAAATGAAAACCGTATTTTCGGTAATCTTATCTTAGCGTGTTATATTATTCCGGGTGCAGTTGAAAACCGGAATATAGCAGTCCCGCCAATCGATTTTACTCCAGTTCCATACACGCTAAGACAAGAAAACCAAAAATTCGGCATAAAATACCGAAAATCGTACAAAAGTGCACATACTGAAATTATCGGTAAACATGGATTACCAAAATTTCGGTATTGCTGGAAAACCGGGAAAAACATTAATATTTACTTATTTTTGTACGGTAATTTTTACCGAAAATGCTAGCAACTCAATGAGAGCATTTTTAACCAAATTTAGGTAAAATATAACGATAAAATCTGTAAATCCACTTTACTGAAGAACTAAGTAAAATCAAACGTTTTGTTTTGGTAAATTATACCGATACTTTAGGTTTTGCTACCTAAACCTAATTTTCGGTAAAATTGAAACCGTATTTTCGGTAATCTGATCTTAGCGTGTAAGTCCGAACAATGGCGCATCTAGTGCGCTGTATTGCGCTTCTGATGCGCTATACAGCGCACTAGATGCGCCATTGTTTGGACTTATGGAACTGGAGTAAAATCGATTGGCGCGACTACTACCCAAGAAACCACGAGGCTGTAATAGCGTGCATATATAGGGCTTATGTATTACGTCTAGTGCATCATTGAAGTTGAATTAAAGTTGAAAAGGGCCCCACTAAGATCGAACTAATGCTATATCGTTTGTAATGCCATAAGACATTGCTAAAGTAGCATTATTGCATTGGTAATGCATCACTACATTTTCAAGCTTATCTAACGCTTTACAACCTGACAACTGTTGAATTGATGCGATCCCGCATCACCGATGTTGATTTTGGGTTGAATAAGTGCAATAATATAATGCTTGTGGTTACTTGGGTATATTCCGGTTTTCAACTGAACCAGGAATATATTACTCCGAGTCTGAACAAGGCATAGATCATTGCACCCAATGTATTACCTTCACTTTTTTGACAGTTCAGGGAGCTTGTTTACAAGGTGTTAGAATTTGAACCGATCAATCAAAAATTTGCATTGGCTTTTTCCGGATTCTGTACGATTAGATTCAGGAAATAATGTAAAAATAAGCACTGGTGTCTGTTTTCCTGCAGGTTTTACTTCAATCGTAATAAATTTAGAGCAGAAAATCTCAAACTGTTTTACCGAAAATTTTCTAAGTCCACGTAAACAAGCTCCCTGAACTGTCAAAACTGTATTTATGACGCCATCGTGCAATGATCTATTGATACATTGCTGTAATATGTACACTGAACCCATAAATCATGTAAAATTTATCTGAAAACACATATAATTATTTTCCATGTAGCTTTTCACATAACTTCTATGTGAAAAACACTTAAACAGCCAAGAGATAGTTCATATTATATTCATTGGAACAGTCACATACTTTTTATGTGAAATCCCAATGAGAATTATTAGTATTGGTTTATGCAATTCATGTGAAATTTCAATAAGAATGATTGACATCTTTAATAAATTTCATGTGATATATTAATAGTTTTGAAATGAATTTTTTTAATATTAAGATGTCATTTTAGTTGAATAATTTAACAATTAAACAAAAGATTTGATCGCCGGGTTCAAGACGTGGTCCTTCATTAACACAAGAGATCTCCAGGATGTCTGAGCGCCTCCTGTCGTTCAAATAGATGACTCCTGAGTTCTCGATAGAAGTTGATTGCTCCTTAACGCATAAGTTAGGAGCTAGCGCTCAAAGAATATTCGGCTTCTGTGAAACGTAAATTAACGAAATTGTAGATAAATTATTCACGTTCACCTGTTATGCACCAGAATACATACATTCCGTTTCCTCCAGGCACCGATGTACTCGTAAATACAAACTGGATGCAAAATCGTTGACCGAATGCGTTATCAGTTCGTATAACTGAATTCCACACTCTAATATAATAAATAGATTATTTTTTTCAAAATCTTAAATGGCTTTAGGTTTTACGAAAAATGTGCTATAAAATTTCCAGTGATTTCTTCTAGAAGCCTAAATCTTCCAGCAGTGGAATACTCCAATTCGCCATCGTGAAAATACTACTAGGAAAACCACATTTTTTTCATATGTTAAAATCACATAAGATTCATCTGACAACACACTTAACCTTAGTTCTCATACAATGTATTGTTTTGTCAGATGAATATTATTGGGTATCATTATACTGTTTGTGTTTTTCACATGACATTCAATGGATACACATAAAATGAATGGGTATATGATCTGTGTGAAGCTATGTGGTGTTTTTAATAATTTTAATGTTGTTTCTTGGTTCAGTGTAATACTTCATCAGCAGATAACTGTTTCGTGTGTCGGTGCCATTGTATCCAGTTTAATTAATAGTGTAAGTTAAACACAGGGCAGACTGAGCATTTCCAACATGTTATTATGGTTTCAGTTGAAAACCGAATTTATCGACTAGCGACAATCGATTTTACTCTAATTCTGTACGTTATACCTAATGTCGGAAGTAGTGCGCTGTACGGCGCATCTGATGCGCGATACAGCGCACTACTTCCGACATTAGGTATAACGTACAGAACGAGAGTAAAATCGATTGTCGCTAGTCGATAAATTCGATTTTCAACTGAAACCATAATATAAGCCTACCTTGATGGCGAATTTCTTGTTGAAATTATTTGACAACCGTTATATCATGTTGTAACTCTGTAGTCTGAACTATAGACACTCAAGTAATAGACCGGACAACGTGCCGCCATGTTGTATCCAAAACAAACATTTCCCCGCATTTCCCATACGATTTGACAGTTTTTTTGGATACATCAACTGTGCCAGACTCACGTTGTCCGGTCTATTACTTGAGTGTCTATAGTCTGAACTAGAGTCCCTAGAAAGAGTCACGACAAGAAGAACATGCAACACTTATTTCGATCAGTTCTCATTTTGCGTGCATGTATGATTCAGATGGGATGCTCGATAGGTAGATTTGGTTAAGCTTGTAGTACACTGTTTGTCCAATAGCCAAATATTTGGCATAGGCAGCTAGACAGCTGACAGATATCATAGATGTTTGTCAGATGCCTATCTGCCTATGACAAATATTTGGCTATTGGACAAACAGTGTACTACAAGCTTTACACTCTTTGCGTGACTCTTTATATAGGGACTCTAGTCTGAACAAGGCATTACGTTTGTGGCGCAGAAAAAATCATAAAAATATCGACATATATTGGCATCGAACTATAATTCTGTATGGTACCAGTCCAGGTATGTTGATTGTTTTCGAATCTTTAGTTAATCAATTTCAATTAAACGGTTAAGTATGTATACTTTGAAATCAAAGTGTTCACTTATAGGGAATTCGTTTTTGATTCAGTTCCACCTGGATCGGGTTTCAAGATTGGGTTGGCTTGTTGTGTGTTAAACTTCGTTGTGTTTGCCATTATTTGTAATTCGTATCCGTTTGAAGTGTGCACTGACAGTTGTTCCAGGTATAACTGGTTCCAATCTAGGTTTAAAAACGAATTAGCTATTAAAGACCTTAGGCAAATCCATTATGCCCTTTGATTGTTGTTTCTTGTACATATTCTCCCATGCAGGGTTTGAAGATATATTAGGCCATATGAATAAAAACGAGTAATTACTCACAAGCAAACCAGTTTGAGTAAAGTAAACTGTTTGAGCATTTGCTCAAATTCGTATGAATAAAGTTTCACTTTTCTCGGAGTAAGTTCGAATTGCGAATATAGCATTTGCTCCGTCAAAACAAATTTCTCTTGCTTTTCTTAGGTACACGCAGAAAAAAAATACCGTCATAACAAACATATCCCAGGTGAATCCAAACATAGGGTATGTGTCCCTTGACTCAGCCTATTATGCAACCATCGATTACATTTTTGATTATAACTCTTAAAGTTTTCAAGCTGAAGGCGAGATTCAACTAGTTCTACACTTGCTAAGATATGTTTGATAAGACATTTGGTAGTTTGTATCACGAAAAGTTACACAACTCTTTTTGTAAAGTTAGAAACTTTCAAGGGATACGGATTTAATGTCGGTCTACAGGCACCAAATTGGGTCTATTCAAGGATGCAACTTCGTCCCATTCGATGGATTTATTACTAAATGCAGTCTTTGTACGGTTTTTTTTCTTATTCTATGAATTAAGGCATTGCCAGCTGTATTCGCTTTACTTAACACAAAATTTCACAAAACAAACTTAAGTAAAACTGCCTCGAAACACTTAAATGATGTTCATATATGATTTATCAGCCATTCAATAATGAAAACACTATAATTCACTATACAACGACTTAGTTCCTTCGGTTTGTGTTTAGATGAGCCACTTGAATATAAGCAACCACAAACACATGCATTTCCACTTGAAATTTTACCAATAACAACCTTTTTACTAAGTTATTGATACAACAGGCCATAGTTGGGAATATAGAAAATAATATGTTCCCTACATTGGGTCTATGGTTTCCTTGTAAAATAATTATTGTTTTAGCTATGTGAACAGTAAGTATGTAACATTTAACTATTTTCTGCACATCCAGACTGCATTACTTGCTTTATCGAGTCAATTAAGCCAAATTTAGATCACTTGAAGATCGTATAGATCATCTGTTCAGCATAACCAGTGAAATCATGATGCCCCAAATGTTCAAGAAATCGAAAATTACGTGAAAGTGAGCAACTATAAGTTGATTAATATTGTCTTAATTGCTTCGGATTACATCGATCATTCTTATAACAACATGATTTGGTTAATTATTGCTGAATTAATGACTTA
Organism: Aedes japonicus; assembly: GCA_034211315.2. Lineage (NCBI taxonomy): Eukaryota > Metazoa > Arthropoda > Insecta > Diptera > Culicidae > Aedes > Aedes japonicus. The sequence goes on along the minus strand of JASCZW010017279.1, from coordinate 9,600 downwards.
TTTGGTACACAGGCCGAATGAAGGAGCTAGGCTAACATTTCATCCCCTTACCCTAAATCAATCTTATTCTGGCCGTAAACATAAACTTGCTTTATTTCAAACATGTTTTATGTTTAAAACCAAGAATCATTGATGTTTGAAATAAAAATCATGTTATATTTATTTTAAACACATTAATGATAAGAATGGACGCAAATTTATTTGGAACAAGAATAAATTATTATTGTTTTAAGAAAATATTTAGATTATTTTGTTGCGTTCCAAAGTTTATTTATTCTATGCATCGGAGTTAGCTTAATTCTGGTTGTGGCTTGAATGCCAACAGGTTCCAAGAACCGAGCAAAATATCTACCGATTAATGTGATGATCGGCTCATGTTGCAACGGCGAATGTTGCCTCGGCCACACATTCTTGAGAGGAAAGGACACGTTAAAATTCCCGATGAATGTATTGTTGAAATTAACATGCTTTGAATTTGACTCAAACATTTTTATTTTTGTTCGAAACATGCTTTCTATTTCCTTTAAATAATTTTTATGTTTCAAGTTGAATATCGACAGTTTTAATTTAAATGGAAATTTGTATCCGTCCAGAAAAAAGGATTGTGGATAAACAAAAAAATTATCTGAAATATCAATACGGGAAGATGTCTGACGATTCCTTCAACGAGGAGTATCTGGAGGATGAACAGTAAGTCTATTTTATTTACCATGGAGGATAGTTGCCATGGTGAGGATAGTGAAAATGGAAATCAGAATGCAATGGGCAGCGAAACTACCGGCAAAAAAAAACTGCTGATGATGCGAAGTTTGTGTATATTCTGGCTTCCTTTGCAAAACTCTACAGGAAAAATCTCAAACGCCGTCAGTGAAACAGAAAAATACATGTCCGTTCAGCAAGCGACGATAAAAATTAACAGCATGACGCAAAGTAAAGTCGGACCGGAAGCAGATTGCAAACCGAAAAATTGTTCTGAACGAATTGGAAAAGAAGTTTTTCCAGTTGATGGAAGGCTATGACCGTTCTATGAACATTTTTTCAGCTTTTCTGTTTTGTTGTAAATTTAACAATGTTGTGTAAATCAAACCATGCAAATAAATCGTTTCCACAAAAATATTTATTTACTTGGAATCCAAGGTCACCAAAAACACTTCATCCTTTGTATATTTGATAATGTTTAGATGTTCAGAATCATCTTCCAACAATGTTTGAGCAACAAAGTTCACATTTTCTTGAAAAAACCGCCCGCATAATCATAAACCATTCCTGGACCATTTTATATAATGGTGATGACCGTTTCCTTTATTGTTACGACATTTACTCTTATATTTGACAACTATAAACTAACAATCTCCTCTAATGTTTTAATAATATATCAGATAATAAAAAGTCATATAACAAAATGCTGAATAGGCGATTAAGTTTAATTACCATAAACAGTAATTTTCAAAAACAACATTTTTGCTGTGCTCTATGCTATAAAGTTGTTATATAATCCAAACCAATTGCAGACATTTAAAAAAGTTTCAATGACAATATGGCATACATTAACAATATGTGTTAATGTAGAGGTTATATGGCGAAGGAGATTAAACTATTCAGTAACAATAACATAAAATGTGATAATATATCTTACATTCCAATTATAGTTTTGACAGTATAGCAAATTGTTTTTTGTTATGCGGAAGCATTGGCGGAACTAGACAATTAGTCTGGAGGGGGCCTTCCCCGAAGATTTTTTTTCGATTATAGAAATATTGAGAAGAGCGAAGAAAGTAGCGTAATTGTTGGGGACAGGTTATTTTAATTGATAAATCAAAACAAGTTTAATCGAATAATTAGGTCTATTCTGCGCCTCGATGAGTTGAGATGTCTTAAAAGAATCGAGTGTGGTGATGGTGAATATAAGCCTCGTATTATTCCGTGTGGATCACATTGAGAATGGACTCACACGAGGTTACTGTAGTTACCTTACTCGATTCTTTCAAGGGATCTCCACTAACCGAGGCACAGAATAGACCTGACTCTATATAGAGTCAAGTTTGAACTGAATATATTAAAACTTCAAAGAACAACATTGAGTCAATGAACATTTTAAATTAATATTAAAATTTAGATTAATTTGGATAACGCGTTTAAAATCTTCAAAATTTTGTCGGTAGATACTCCTTCACAACTTCCTTCAGCTTCTTAACGTTTATCTATAATGTTGCTATTGCTCTTCAATTGCCTTTAAACGTTTTTTCGTGTACATTTCTAGATGACAACGGTTGCTTGTGAAGTAAATATTTTTCGAAGCATTCCTTATGCAATGTAGTATCGTCATGAGCTTTTATTTTCTCGCCTAGTTTTCTCCAATTATTGAAAATAGTGCAAATAAATTTTTCATTTTGTTTTCGCCAAGCCTTTGCGCAAAAAAGCAGCAAACATAGCAGAACACTTTATTATTGCTACGACTGTATTCCAACGTAGATGAGAACGACCGTTTTCCGATGAAGCTGATGGAGTTGCTAGTTGAGGAAGAACACTAGCGTTGCTTTCAACAGTTCCGGAATTATCAACGTTAGATGATTGGAATCTAAATTCTTGGTGTTCTGAAAGAACAGTGGAGAAGTAAATATGTTGTCAATATAATTTCGGTCCTTTGGTTTTTGTATGACAAGTGATATTTTCAAATTGAGCGTTTTGATATGCAGCTATAAGCTTAAAGTTGCTCCTTACAAAAAACTCTGAAAATATCTAGGGTATGATGTTGTCCTTAATACCCGTGGTCAGGGTTTCCAATATATTTTTTTACAAAATAACTATTAAAATGATGTAAAAAATGGAAAAAACCTGGAACCTGTTCCACGATTATGTTTTCTTGAAAAAAAAACAAATATCTGAAGTATTAGGATATACCTACCTATCTCTTAATTTTTTCATATTTCATTTTGTTCGTTTGTCAAGATTGTACGGAGCTCTGTAAATCAATTGTTAGATAAAATGAAAATGCAATCTTTCTAAACATAGCAGTTTTACTTCTCGAATTATACTAACTGAATTTATCTGCAGTAAAAATATCACTGAATAAAAAGAACAGGTAACAGTAACAGTAGTTAAAAAAAACAGTGGGTAACATCCACACCTCTCACGCCAAAGTCACGAGTTCAAATCTCACCCCGGACAAAGTTACGAAACATACCCAAAAGTTATTTGAGCGACTACGACGGGAGATGAACCAGCCCAGGGCTGAAAATCTTGATAATAAAGGAATTAAAAAAAAACAGTAATTTAATAATTCAAAGATTATTTTTCGGTTTCTACAATGTGGATATTTTAAAGCCATTCAATGGAATTCAATTTAAGTTTCTTATTGAATAATTCTTTGAAAGATCTGTGAGCAAATCATCAACCAAGTTTGTTTTAAAGTGGAATACTATGAACAATACAATGAAAATTTATAAGTTATATCGAGCTAAATTTCTAAGGAGAGTTAAAAAATTTTGAAGGAGATTTCCGAGGTTTATTTCATCAAAACCTATTGAGAACATCACGGCAGTTCGAAAGAAATATCCATGGGGAATTTGAGGTTAAACTTAGGATTTTGTTTGAGATTGATAGTATTCTAGGGCATCGAAATTCCATGGAAATTTTTCGAAATTTTATGAAGGTATAGCAAAAGAGATTAACAACTACAGTTTAGGGAAAATAACAAATGCACCCTTTTGAATTTTTAAATTTTCAAGTACAGTCTACATAATGGCATCAGATTTGCCTTGTTAGAAGGTTTGGCCAAAAATTAGTTTTTAAATAATTTTAAATTGAAAAGTTGAACAAGAATGAGTTCTTTGGCAAAATATTTATTCTTTTGAAATAAACTAATTTGAAAAAGAAAATAAATGGTTATAAAATTTTCAAACATTGGTGAGTAAATAAAGTTTTCAAATATGGTGGTAATTCTAAAGACTTTTGAAGCACAGTTTATAAATTCAACACAGTTTGAAATTCAGGTTACTTCTATTGTCTAGACATAGAGAGTGTCAAATATGACTGTTTTGTATGAAAAACTGTAGATGTATTGATTATATTGGCCACCACTGTTTACTAGGAACTATTTCAGCCAAAAATAGAACCTTTTGATTGAAAATCAAATCCTTTAAAGAAATCTTAAGTATAAATGTTAGACAACAATTTTGATAAAATCTGACATACAGACCCATTATGCAATCTATATCGACTACTACTGGTACTGAAGTCAACCTCAATAAATGTTATGATTTCAGAAATTTACCTGATTACATGTTTACCTTACTTCTAACCCAAGTAACAAATTCAATTTTAAGGTACACTTGAAGAAGTTTTCAAGTCTCATTTGATAAAACCACACATAAAACTAGATATTCTACATAACATCGATAAAACAGCCATAAAACCCTCTTATGTTCCAAAAGGCCCATACAACAGGAGGTTCTCAAGACTATTTCCCAAGGTTCGCTTAAAACTTGATAGTTTTATCGGTGCATACTTGTAATGACATTCAAGACATACTTAAAACTATGATAAAACTACCACAAGTTTTGATAGTTTTATAATTTTCCTCTTTAAGAATACTTCCAGTCTGTCACAAATATGCTTCGAAGATTCCGTTCTGCTAAATGGGGACTTTTTTTTTTGTTTATAGTTGAGTAGAAGCTACTATATTTCTCTTCCAAAGTGGATACGTATGTAAATTAATTGTCAAGGTGACCGTAAATGCATCTCCTTTTTGCCTGCGTTTGATGAATTTTTCATGCGACATTCAGTTTATTGGTGTTTCATAACATAAAAGTTCGAAAATTCTAATGCGCCTCTGAATTATTGCTAGAACACTGACTTATTTAAAAAATAATACAAATAGTAGAAAATTTAACTATTAGGTGAAAAGGCTGATAAATTGTTAGATCTTGAATAAATTGTGTCTACAATCCATTTTATGTTTCAAAATGTATTTTAAACAGCATTGTTTGTTCGTACCATTGGAAAAATTAGAGTTTTGTTGCATACTTATGAAAATGACTACCATTCCGAGGGAATCCAGAATAGCCACGCTTGCCATTTTTTCAATGGTTTTATCGAAAACTATCATAAAACGCAAACAAAACTTATATTGCTTGCACAAGAGTAACAGATTTTTTGAGGAGCGCGATAAGTTCATATTTATTTTTTCTGTTCTTGAAAACGATAAGTTACGTTTGAATAAAACTTGTTTGAATTGCTAAAGGTAAACAATTCTTTCATAATATAGCCATAAGATCAGTGTGAAAAAGGCACATCATAAACAAAGAAAATGTGAACGTGCAAATCAAAAGTGCCTATGCATAATTGTTTTTCCTAGTCATAATTATAGCTTATAATTTATTGTTTTTATTCACCAGCGGAAGTTGATAAAAAAAATTAACTTGAATATGCTGACAATGGTTTTGGGAATAATAACAGATAGTATTATTGCCTCTATGGCGGAAACATCTGTTGAGCGAAACATGATTTTTCCTCTTGATCTATATGCTTAACCTAACGTCGGAAGAAGTGCGCTGTGTAGTAGATCACTGAGCGATTCCAGCGCACTACTTCCGACTTTAGATTTAACGGTGGTGGAAATACGATAACGCATTGCGATAACGCACTACCTGGGACGTTAGGTTTATCAAGAGTTATGTTTTTCGGTTTTCAACTGCCGACACATTGACCATTTAATTTGATTCGTTACAAAAAATAGGACGCTTAACGCATAGACCCTTCTGATAAGTCTCAGTAGGCTGCAAAACCAATGGAATCTAGCGATGGTAAAAAAAATATTGGTCGTTGATGGCTGATATGAAGGAGTACTCAATATATTGGATAGGTTTTTATTGAATTTCCACTTGAACGATCTACTATTTTATATTTTCTTTCACCTATGGGCGTCCATCGTCCAGTTTGTTTACTATTCACATAATGTTCTTTCTCAAGAGTATGTGCTCTTATTCGAAATCAAATGGTTCTAAGAGCGTTTTATGGCAGCATTTTCAAGATACATTTATCTTAAAGAAGAATGTCATATAAACTTTTTCAAAACTTTTATCAGGTTTTATGAAAGTTGCGAAACGATGTATTGAGAGGGGAATCAAGTATCTTAAAAATTACTTATAAGGTGAATTACACTTATAAATGATGTAGTTTTATGGAGGTTTCTTCAAGTGTTCTTTAATCACTCCTAAGAACTGTTAATCAATTACAATCACCTTAACTTGGAAAATGCCCTGATAAAACCAGATGATCTCCATAATGCTTTTATAAAACCACCATAGAACATGAATAAAACCAATTTGCATTTGAATTGTTACTTGGGAAAGCTACATTTTAGAAAATATTATCGTTAATGAATAAACTTCTATCTCCATATTTTGCTTATGGACATTCGTTAGCTTCGAAACTTTTAATCAATGTGGGGAGTCTATACTCTACTAAATTGTTCGTACAAGAGAAAATAATACCGTGAATTCTAAAATGCGCTTATAAACAAAACTCATTATTGTAAAACCTTTTGAATAATAAAATTAAAATACGTACACAGAAAAGTGTTTCAAATCTTATGTTTCAACATAACAGGCTCTACATTTAACTGTCGCTATTATTTTAGTTATGGGTCTAGTGGTTTTAATATTAATAGAATTGAATTATTAGAACTAAGAATTGTTTAGGGCACAGGCGTTGGGCTTTTTTAAGCAGTGTTTCGAAGCAAACGCATTTAAAAAAAATTAATAGTGTATATATTCAATGATTGGGTTTCCGCCAAAACATGATGTTAAGAGGATCAGCTACGACATCTTACCGGGTTTCTCTGCGAGGTTGTTAAGTAAACAACGACGAGAAAAACCACTACTGGTAAAAATGAGAAGTTGTGTTTTCAAAACCTCTAATTGGAATTTGGCTTCCATCACATGTGGTCTTTAGGGAGTGTAAAAACAGAGATTTCACATCGCAAGAACCATAATGTGCATTTGACGGTATTGGAGCACGATCAAGCACGTTTGTTTCTAAATACTGCCTAACAAAAACCGTATGCTCAATTTCAAACTAATTCTATTCAATTACATAACCTGCCGAGCGCTTTAGGACCTATCGATACTTTCTCTTCACATCTTTGGTTCTAGCAAATGGAAGTAATGTTGATATATCGGAATTCTCATGGATCTAATGGTCGTTAACTATGGTTTTCTTGATATATGTACCGAATTTTTATCCTATAAGGTACAGTGGGATATAATAAAAGTGTGGGAAGAGGGTATGTGCACTTTACTCCTTCAGAAATAGTAACTCGTTCAAACAATTTCTGGAGAAAGCAAAGTACAAAAACAAAAAACCTACAATTCGTTAGAAATTATGAATAGTGTTTCATTTCAAATTAGAAATATATTAGGAAAAAATCCTGGGGGGGGGCCTGGCCCCCTAGGCACCCCCAGTAGTTACGCCAATGTGCGGAAGTAGAGTTGCTTGAAGTTATCATCGTCTCCTTCTCGTCATGTTTTATGAACTTTCATTGAACGATCAAAACCTTGATAAACACTTTTGCATCAACTACCATTGGAAATGATAAATAAACAAAATCTCCCACGTACACTCAGTAGCAAAAAAAAATCGAGCAAAATTTTGCTTCCAAATAACGCAATGTTCAACCTTCTGTAACTTTGCCAATTATCAATATTTCTGGCTGAAAATTGGACAACACTATAATCGATGTATTGACCTTATATGACAGAAATACGGATTTTTGAAATTGGTATGACCATAAATGACTTTTTAAATATATGTTACGATAACTTCAAGTTTATAAATTTTATCAACATGAAATTTTTGTCATATAATGTCTATACATTGATTATAGTGTTGTCAAATTTTCAGCCAGAAATATTGATAATTGGCAAAGTAACAGAAGGTTGAACATAGCGTTATTTGAAGGCAAAATTTTGCTCGGCTTTTTTTTTGCTACTGAGTGTACATTTCATGTTGTTCCTTCCACGAAACACACGATTCTGTTAGTTTGATTTCAACTGAGTATGCTCAACGGGTGACTTAAGATTTTGTGAGCATTTACTCAGATTATACTTTTTATTCATATGGATTTGGATGTTCGAAAAGTAAATACTCAAATTCTTGCTTTTGTCATATCAATGTGAGTAAATGCTCAAGTAAAAGGTTTGACGTACGCATTTGAGCAAAGTAAAAGCTTTTACTCACTTTATTCATATGACCTATTGTGTCGCTGGCACTAAATTGAATTACGGAAGTGCTGACTTCCGACTTCCGAACTTTCTTCCGACATCTATGTCAGTCTGAAATATGACAGATGTGTCATTTCAATTTATTGTTTGGTGTGTCAGGAACAAGAAGGTAATCCAACGATGTGATACTTTTCCTACGTAAAATATCAAAAACAAATGCTGTTTGCACAGATTTGCCAATAACCATCCGAAATAATGTTGGACAGTTTCTGAACTGAAGAAACCTTCAACCGTTAGAAGTTCTTCTTCGAATACTTTCGTAAGTTTGCCTTGAAGAACAGAGAGGTGTGAAGATATCCGGGAGTGTATTCTGTGTGGATCCTAGACGATGCCAGAATCAACTGTGCAAACACAAAACGATACTTAACGATATTTTTACCGGTATATTGCCCTTTCTTCAACCCTATTGATGCTATATTTGGTCTCATCAACAGAAATCTTATAAAGAACATCGTGAAGACTCCGATTCTATCCAATGTTTGTGATGCTATACATTATTTTTTAATAGGTTCCGAGTTTTTCTTGCACAAACATATGTGTCCACTTTTTTGACGTTGAATAAAATTTAAAATTATTTTATGAACTCGTTGGAATCATTCACTGAAGGGCAAGCATTTTCCGACCAACGCAGAATGTCATTGTCGAAAATCACTTGCCGTTAAATTTAGGCCAATGCTATTTTCCACACACAATCGACAATCTCAGTCACTTTGTATCCGTAAATAAGCTTCTTGGCCCATTCCTTTGGTCGCAACCGGATTAGTTAGAACATTTGGAAAAGATAACCGAGAAAGAAAATAAGAAGTCGTTCACCGAGCCTACTCCTCCGCCCGCTGCAGCATCACCCGTGCGGTTGCATTCTTTGTCGCATCCATTTGCTCCTCAAGTGAGTTGTCGAACGAAAACACATTATTATTGGTTTCGTGAAATTGAACAGCTTTCTCCTATTTTGTCCTATGATTGAAGTAAATAAATCAGCTTTTATTAATTAATTATTAATGGAATATATTGCGTAGGAAATAGATAAATTCACTTACTGTAATATTTCATCGGCGAAGTAAATTGCAACGAACGAGAAATTGCCGGATGTTGCAAGAATCTTACATTTGGAAAATTATTCGCATCGGAAGTAGGCAAAGCTGTCTATGTGCCAGCGACGTATCGACAAGTTTTGTTTAAATGCACAATACATAAATTTGGTCATGCTTACAGACATTATACAGATACACACTTATATTTATTTACAGAAATCTATAAAACTTTACCGAATTCTCAACAGCTGAACGTTTGGTAATGAGTTCGGTGATTTGCTCGATTA
>JASCZW010017278.1:0-17318 GCA_034211315.2 Aedes japonicus | reverse complement strand
AATAACGTCCAACTGTTAGCCAAACTCATGTGCCCGCTCTGCCGCATCATGGAAGAATAGCGTTATCATTGTGTTGCAGCCAACTCATGAGGTACTGACTTCATTCGATAGAACGCATCTCGTCGGAGCACAAGTTTTAGAACACTGACGCATCAAGATATGTATAGTTTAATTATCTTTATCTCATTTATTTTACATGACTAAAGAAAATCGTCTTCTTACTGTACTAACATCAGTAGGACCTTACCTGTCCGCTGATGTTCGAATGTCACAACATTTCTTCGAAATGTTTTAATTCGAGTATGTGTATGTGTACAAATAAGATATGTTTATAATCCATTTCATACTCGATTGTCACGAACCCCAACTCTTTTCAACTGTTTTAAAGTCCTGTCATCTTATCTTCTTCCGTCATCATACCCAGATGTTCTGTTCGATTTATCTGGCTGGTGATTTTTAAAATATACGATAGCTCATTTCAGAATGATACAGATTGTATTGGTCTTCACGCGTTATCTTCACCAGGAGCATTTGGAGGAAATACCGATATACACTTCGGTCTTTGATTTTATCCCAGCATCAATCGAACAGGCGGCATTTACTGTTGACGTCACCAGGCCAAACATCAGATATCTCAAATGGATAAGCCTATTTGAAACTTGAATTTCAGTTTTCCCGCTGAACGTCTCTGAATTCAGGTGACCAAATCCGGTGGCTGTTGTCACAATCATCGATACGCTGAAAGCTGTCATAGTCCGATTATCATTTTCTTCGCGAAAGGGGTCTCAACGGTCACAGCCTGATCGCAGCGGCGTTATCTCCGTTTCCCTGAAGATGCATGCAGGTCTCGAGATTCTCCGCATGATTCTTCCGGTTGCCGACACTTTCGTAACTTTCATGGACTACTGTTGAGGAGCAATTTTGGGATGACTGACATGTCATGCGTGATCACTGAGCTGGGATTATCTGCAGGACTTTACGTGGTAACTGTTGTTAAATGACTTGTTGCACGATTTTATTTTCTCTGGCGATTGCCTTTCGCGAATATTTGAGAATTCTGTGGTGCAACAAATAGAATGTTTGATGTAGCACTGGGAGTAAACATAAACAGCTGACAGAAATTGTCAATTAGTTACACGAATTCAAACAGTACTCAAGTTTGAATACTGCATACACTTATAAAATGGTTTTCTGATTAAATGGTGTTTAAATGAAGTCATTCTATTCAGTCAAATGGAGTTGGCGCTATTAAAAATCTATCACTCTAAGGTAATTGCCTGTTAAATGCGCATCTATCATTGTTTTTCACTTCGGAAACCAAATTGCAAATTAATTACTTTGAATTGGCTATTTATAATATTTTCGTTTCGACATTTTGGCCACTGAGTCATACTATTACGACTATCAGATAATATACGGTCCTGGAAATAAACAGAGAATTTCTGTTTCTCTTTTCTTGTTCTCTATAATAAAACTGAGGCACATGTTTCTTCACGTCATTCAAATAAATACACCATTTAGCACGAATAAATTCGGTGCAGACGTAATTTCAGCGGCATAAAAACTCCTCTAATTTGGCCAGATACCGGAAAATAAGAATACATTGCCTTTATTAATATCGCAAAACAATTCGTTAAGGTTTAAGAATAGCGTATAACATAAATATGTATTGTTGACACTAATCTGGATTATTTGAATATATGTATCGTAACGACATTGAACTCAAATTTAATTGATTACAAGAAAAAATCCAGTGCCAAACACGTATGTTCTGTTTAATCTATTTACATGTTACCACTCATTATAACACTTGTCAATAGTTTACAGAATGTACATATATGCACGTGAAAAATTTGTTATCTGTTAAGTTTGTATTAAAAAGACGAAGCAATAAAATGAAATGAATCGCTTTTGTTCATCATCTTCGTGTGCGATAACTTGCCTTCACTTGCACAAATTTCATCTACATTGCCGAGATTCATGTTTGTTACAACGGGTGAATGACTGCACTTTCGTTAAAATTGATTTGCCTTCATCCTTCCATCTGTTATGGTTTCATGAATGATAACGCGAGGTCGATGCTAGCATTGTTGTAGCGGCACATGATATGACGCATTGCTGTACTTTGCCGACAAAAGTTATTCGAGTTAATTACGTATCTTCATTTGAGGATGATTTATTAATTGAATTGTTAGTATTTGCGTATAGGTCAAGGAAAGCAACTTAAATATCAGTACCCATATATCATTTTATAAAATGGTTGATTATTGTTTTCGGTGCTACAATTTAAGTTTATCTGGTGGTACTCGTTTCCAGTTTAAAAATAATGAATATACCTTAGAATGAATATGAATCCGCATCGCATTGCATAAATTTCACAACTTCCAGTTTCACAGCGACACTGAAGGTTGAAATAAATATCGATTAGCGAAAGCAATGAAAATGTTTGCCTGGAAGATTGATTTGCTGAAGCTGACTAAGAAGTGGCTATCAATTGAAAGGGATGAATGCTCAAATATCGTTCCCACGACGATTTCAATGTATGGTTCGTATGACCCTGACAGGCTACAGCCTTTCTATTTGTTGCAATACTCTAACATCTAAAAGTAGTGATTAGTATAGAATATAGCAATTCTTCAAGGATCCCGTGCGGTGTCAAGAAGCGTTTACGACAGAATCAAGCAGCTGCGTTGGCATTGCTGAAGCTCTCCAATATGTGCCAGCATGATAACGTGTATACTGAAAAATTCGGTTACAGCGTCAGATAACGCCACACTGGAATCAATAACCAGCAGCACGGGGTGGCGTATAGCAGAGATGGAGCAGAGGCCGGGTGGCTCTTCTACCAGCGACGGGAGAAGGAAGTCGAGTTGCGCTGTTTGATGTTGTACTGGCTCGCAAGGCCCACGAATATTTGCACATTAGGTAGAAGAGCGGAACTGCCTCTGATATTTCGACAGGCTGGAGAAGCCGGCATTGACGATGGAGGCAACTGAATTCAGTTTTCTCGTTGGGTTCCTGCTCAGTTTTTAGTTGCGAAGAAGATCGTCCATTACATAGCCGTAGCTTAGGTGATCATGTAGAGATTAATAAGCACCGAAGAAAGTTTCGATACAGAAGGTAGTTCAACAATTTGTTCGACATCGAGTCTAACTCTTCTACTATCGATCGGACTACTGTCTTTGCCAGTCAGTTTGCCCATATTCACACAAGTGGTGTTTGGCTTTGAGTGCTCGCTGTTACCTGTCGTTCTTCTTTCTGGTTTGAGCAGGCTGGTTTGCGCTGCATTGTCTCATCGTTCATTCCCGAGGATTGGTTTACTGATTTTCGAATGCCTGCTAGCCAGAGCATCATCATGTCCACATCTGTTTGTTTGTCTGGTAGTACGCCGGAATCAGCTTGGTGGCTTCCTTCGCGTATGATAGCGATACAGAGTTTGTTGATGCGACAGTTGCGGAGCAGCAGAAGAGGTGGCTTCAGTCATTCTGGCTGTTGAGTAGGAGCAGATGCTGATGTTGATGCTGCCGTTGATGTCGCAGCTGAAGGGTTGCTGTAGTTGCTGACATACCAGTAAATAGAGATCACACATGGAGACACGAACAGCTTCCTGGCGGATTTCGTATAGCGGCAGCAGCAGCCGCACGCGTATCAAGACTGAATAGTTAAGCCGGATCATGACTGTTGACAACGCAAAATTGAATCTACGTTCAATGGTGATGGTGACCCACCGCGATGCTCATCCGAAGATTACACATAGGTTTGCGTTCCTTTTCTTCGCGACACTCCTTCGAGGATGAAAATGTACTCATTAAAATCTGGGTCTAGTCGGTAAATGAACAGAATGAAATCACACATGGTGATGTGTGCAGGGTTTCGATTCCATGTTTGGTAGATTTGTTTAAATTACAATTTGCCTATCTTCTTTGGAAATTTTGAATAATAATTGATCGTGTCGAAAAGTTTCGGTACGCCTGTTCTTCACAAATAACCATGATGCTCAAATTCAGGGGAGAGCAGTTGTAGACCTAAAGGAATGGTACTTAATGAAAGAAGTTTCATTTACCTAATATTATCATCAGAAAGATCTTCATCTCGATAGCATTAGAGGCTTACATGGGGGAATTTTGAGACATTAGAAATTGACGAAGAAGCCACTGTTTACGTCACAAAGAATTTCAATGAAAAATCTGTGTCGAAATAATACAAGGTCAAACAGTACAACACTAGATTAAGTAATCTGTTGTAAACAATACTTTCGTAGTCGATTTCTCTCGAACAAAAAGGTCACAAATACAAATTAATTTATTTTATTTCTGGATATATTCAATTTGAAAGAATTGAATTCAACTTCCGATAAGTTAGCAGATTAAGTGTTTGTTTACAGAAGCAGATTCGTCAAATCAGTTCATAGCTCAATGTAGATAAATATGTGACAAGCCTGCTGAGAATCCAAACTTTTCAACGCCAATATTTGATTTGGGCGAATCTGCTTCTGTAAACAAACACTTAATCTGCTAACTTATCGGGAAGTTGAATTCCAATTCTTTCAAATTGAAGATATCCAGCGAGATAGAAATAAAATAAATTAATTTGTATTTGTGACCTTTTGTTCGAGAGAAATCGACTACGAAAGCCATTGTTTACAGGGGCAGATCTCGCCCCAATCTAGTGTTGGCGCTGTTTTGACCTTTGTTGTTTCGACACAGATTTCTCATTAGGGCCTAACTGACAAACGTAAACAGTGGCTTCTTCCGTCAATTTCTAATGTCTCCGAGGCTACCCATAGCAAGCCTCTAATGCTATCGGATAGAAGATCTCTTCCTCTTCGAAATTACCGTGGTAGATGGATTAGGCGAGTTTTCAATGGCGAGAAATTTTAGTGAAAAGCCATTGTTTACGTTTGTCAGTTAGGCCCTAATGAAAAATCTTGGTCGATTTGTTTGTTTGTGTGGCAATGACGATTCCCGATCCATTTGTTACTGGATCGATTTTTGGGCTCGATTATATGATATTATTTTGAATCAATCTTATACTGTTTGATTTTTGACTGAATCGATTTCCTAGTGGGAGAATCGACTTTCAAACTCTACACGCTAAGATAAGAATACGAAAAAGTCGGTAAAAAATACCGTGAACCGCACAAAAGTGCACATACTGACAATTATCGACATGTATTGCATGAAATTTCGGTATTGTTGGGAAAGCAGGAAAAGACGTTAAAAAATAAACCAACTTTACTAAAATAATAGGTAAAATGAAACGTTTTCTTTCGGTGAAATTTTACCGATACTTTAGGTTTTGCTACCACCAACCTTAAGGGGACCCTCCCCTGGATTTGGGCATAAATAAGGCAAAGTTTGTATTTATTTTGTGGAAGAACGAAAAGGCGTACGAACTTTCGATTTTGACGAATCAATTTGATTATTATTCAAAATTTCAAAGAGATAAACAAATTGTGAAAATTTAAACAAATCATACCAAACATGGAATCGAAACACACCACGCATCACCATAGTATTGATTTCATTCTGTTCGTTTACCGACTAGACTAAGTTTTAATAAATTACAATTTTTCATCCCCAGCCGAGACCGAGATGAGTCGAAGGAGTGTCGCGAGGAGAAGGAAAAAAAGGAACGCAAACAACGCCGCGAACGATGTGCCAAGTCTTCGGATGAACGTCGCGGTGGTCACCGTCACCGATTTGGACATGGATTCAATTTTTCGCATTTGATCAACCAGGTCATTGATCCGGCCAATATTCAGTCTGCATTCATTTCTGCTGATGCCGCAGCTGCTGCTGCCGCTGCCGCTGCAGAATCCGCCGAGGAAGCTGTTCGTGTCTCCATGGCCAATTGTCCTCTATTTGCAAGTATGTCAACGAGCACAACGGCCGCTTCAGCTGCGACATCAACGGCAGCATCAGCATCAGCATCTGCTCCTACTCAACAGCCAGAACAGGCTGAAGCCACCTCTTCTGCTGCTCCTGGCAATGCGCCACAACAAGAAGCTTCTGTATCAACGTCTATGCACGAGGAGCCGCAAGCTGCCAAAGCTACAAATTCCGGCGGTACTTCTCCGAACAAACCCAAACAGATGGACATGATTGATCTTTCCTGGCTAGCGCCGACTCCTGAGAGCATTCATAAAATCAACCAAACATTTTCCAAACTGTTGGACCCACTCGGAATGAACATTGAAATTCGTAGCAATAATGCAGCACAAAAACCAGCGCAGACTCAAACTCCGACCGAGGAAAAGAAAGATAAAACGACTGAAACGGCCAATACACCAACAACGAGCACTCCAAGCCAAACACCACCTGGTGGGGCAGGAACTAGCAGCAAGGCAACCGAGATGGATCCGATCGATGAACTAGAAAAGAAGTTGGAAGCTGTTTTGATGTCCGGAGCAAATTGTTGAACAAAATGATTCTGCTTCTGTATCAAGCTACGGCGATGATTGTTCTTCGGATAGCAGTGTCTCGATGTTGAGTGACATTGATGATTCCATGAGACCTATACGGCAAAAAGAAATGGACGGTGATGGATTTGCTTCGCAACTAAAACAGAACGTAGAAGTGGCTGCGAATACTAATTCAACGAAAGTTGCCTCCACATCATCAATACCGGCTACTCCAGCTGCTACAGCAGCCGGGAGCTATCCAGAGGCTGGTTCCGCTTCTTCTACCAACAATGGAAACACCTCCAAACCAATCGATTACGAACAATTGGGTAAGGCATTGAAGCAACACCTCGAAGCCGAGCTACAAGCAGCTACATCAAGCAACGCAACTTCGACTTCAGCTACTCCCGTCGCTGGTCCAAAAGAAGCCACACCACCCCCGACTTCCTCTACTCCCATCTCTGCCCCAAAAGAAGCCACACCACCCCCGATGCCAGCAGTTGTGGTTCCAGTTGTTCAAGCTGCACCTGCTGTGAACGTTATCTACAGTCATAGTAAGTCAACCTAGCTAATACAATTTGAGGGCGCTTTGTAACCGAATTTCTTTTTCAGAGCCTCACGTTAATCATGCTGTACATGCCATGATGGCCATGGGCTTCAGCAATGAGGGAGCTTGGCTTACCCAGCTGCTTGATTCTGTCAATGGGGACATCCCAAGGGCGCTGGATCTTTTGACACCGCACAGGATTAATCCTTGAAGAATTACAAATATAATCTATATTATATATTCTATACTAATCACTACTTTTAGATGTTAAATCTGTTACAACCCTAGAGAGATTCGGGAAGAACAGTAGCAATCAGGGTCATACAATTTCACTTTCAATTGAAAATCGTCGTGGGACGATGAGCTGAGCATTCATCCCTTTCAATTGATAGCCACTTCTTAGTCAGCTTCAGCAAATCAATCTTCAAACAAACATTTTCGACTAAGCTTTTCACTCATCGGTGTTTATTTCAACCTTCGGTGTCATACTAGTATGAAACAGGACAGTTGAAATTTATGCAATACGTGCGGATTCATATTCATTTCTAATGTATTCAGTATTTTTAAACTAGAGCAGTACAGATAAACTTAAATTGTAGCACCGAAAACAATAATCATCATTTTATAAAATGATATATGAGATTGCTGATATTTAAGTTGCTTTCACGCGGATGCTCCATCGCATAACTGCAACAAATTCATTTCAGATAAGTCAATCGCAGTATCAAACAGAAATGCTTGTTAGCTCGTGTATTTTGGTCGAGCAAAGTTACAGCAATGCGTGTATCGTCAAATAACATTACTTCTAGCATACTGCACGCATGTTTCGTTGTGTTCACTAACCATTGCTCGGGTGGGGAGGATGAAGGCAAATCAATTTTAACGAAGTTGATTCACGGTCGTTCACCACTCCGTTTCGAAGCAAACTATGAATTTCGATTGAAACTCTTCCGACGAGTGGCTAGATCGATAATGCATTTAAGCTTACTCCGTTTGACAGGAAGTGTATTGGGAGAATCGGTGAAGATGAAGTTATCCACTACACGAAAGCTAATTGACGTGGAGTGAAATGAATACAAAAGCGATTCATTTTCATTTTATTGCTTCGACGATGTAGGGCCCTGGTAGCAATACAAACTAACAAAGATTAACAAATTTTCGCATTCGCATATGGCGTTATATTGATACAAACTATTGACAAGTGATTATAATGAAGTGGTGATAGCATGTAGAAAGTAAGATTTTAAACAAGAACACACGGCTATGTTTGAGCACTGAGAATGGATTTTTGCTTGTACAATCAATTAAATTTGAGTTCCAATGTCGTTCTGACCCATATAATTCAAATAATCAGATTAGTGTCAACTAGTACACATTTATGTTATACATATTCTTAAACCTTAACGAATTGTTTTTTTTTTGCGAGTAGTAATAAAAAAAAAGCAAATAATATTCTTATTTTTTTCCGGTATCACATCCCTGGCCAAGGTTAGAAAGTTTTTTATGCCGCTGGGAATACGTCTGCACCGAGAACGCATTCGATCGCCCCTAGTTGTTGTTTGGCACGAGGATGACGACGAAGAGAAACATGACAGTACTTCAGTTTTATTATAGAGAACAAGAAAAAGAAAACAAGTTGAGTTGTACGTTGCGCTTTTGTTTTATTTCCAGGACCGGTAGCGGTTATCTGATGTAATAGTCGTGACTTCAGTGGCCAAACTGTCGGAAATAGTGACCAATAAGTGACTTATAGCCAATTCAAAAGTGAGTGTTTGCAATTTGTTTGGTTTCCGAAGCGAAGAAACCAATGATAAGATGCGCATTTTTAACGAGAGCGTTACGCTAGAGTGATAGGTTTTTTAATGCTTATAACTCCCATTTGACTGAATAGAATGACTTCATTTAAACACCATTTGATCAGAAAAACTTACAGATTTTTTGCACTAACAGGGTGCGGCAGAAAATAATGCGAAAATGTTCAAACTTGAGTACTGGTTTAATTCGTGTAGCTAGTGACTAATTTCTGTCGAAAGTGTATTTGTTTATGTTTACTTTCCCAGTGCTGCATCCAAACATTCTATTTGTTTTTCTGCAAATTCGTCAAAATGTTCGCGAGAGAAGTGATCACCAGTTTGTTGCTCGCCCAGAAGAAGCCGAAAGAGATTGCCACGGTGGTAGGGTGCCATTTGGCAACAGTTTACCGCATAAAAAAGTCCCTGCAGGATGGTCCCAAGCAGCGGAAACCGGGAAGACGTCCGCGCTTTGCACGCACGCCGAACGTAATCAAATCGGTCCGTACAAAAATTGCTCGCAACCCGGTGAGTTCCATAAGAAAAGTTGCAAAGGATATCGGCAATATTTCGGAGAAATCCATGCGGAGAATCATCAAAGAAGACCTGCATGCATCTTCCAGAGCCAGAGTGAAACGCCACTTGATTACGGACCGGGTCAAGGAACTACGAGTGACTCGTTCCAGGAGATTGCTTTCCTTGTTGAAGAAGGAAAAAATGATAATCCGGTTCTCCGACGAAAAGCTTTTCAGCATCGATGCTATGGCCAACAGTCGCACGGACCGGTTCATTTCACCGCAGAAAACGGAGAACGTTCCGGAAAATGTGAAGTTCAAATTTCAAACCAAACATCCGGCTGGTGTGATGATGTTTGGCTTGGTGGCGTCCAACGATTTGAAAATGCCGCCTGTTTTCATTGATGCTGGAGTTAAAATCAAAACCGAAGTGTATATCGGTATTTTAAAGGACCAAGTGCTTCCCTGGGTGAAGGCCAACGCTGCTTCCCTGGGTGAAGGCCAACTACAATCATAACAATATCTGTTCAGGATCATCATGAAGCTATCGTATATTTTTAGTTAAAAGCTATAAATCACCAGCCAAGCCATCAGACTTAAGAACATCTGGAACATGATGACCACCCCAGGAGCATCAAAAGATAAAACCGGTTCTTTTTAGGACCCCAAAACAGTTGAAAGGAGTTGGGGTTTAAGAGTTAATCGAGTATAATGGATTATAAACGTATTATCCTTTAATCGTACACATACACATACTCGAATTAAAACATTTCAATATTTGTTTATTTGAAGTAGACCAAGTTAAGGTCCTACTGATGTTAAAAAAAATACAATAAGAAACGATTACATAACCTCTTAACTGGAGTCAAAACAAAAACAATAAATAAGTAAAAATAAAATAATTAAAGCTATACACTATCTTAACTACGTGCGTCAATTGTTCTAAAAACGGTAGAAAATCTCCGACGAAGTGCGTTCCGCGTCAGATGGAAATCGAAAATAGACGCCACCCTATTGAAGGTTCGCTGCAACCTGTGAATAGCGCTATTCAACCCATAGTTGGTGCGGCGAAAAGGAAACCTGAGCATGGAGTTTGTGACGCATTGGCCTTGGTTGGACGTTGATGCTAATTTGTTGAAGGATCCTTCCGCAATCGATTCTTCCTTGTAGAACATCTGCAGCAGTTAAAGCTCTACATACATCTCTACGGACCCGCAGGGGCTCCATGTCGACCAACTGACACCGATTTTCGTAGCTAGGAAGACGAAGCTCCAAGAAAGTCTACGAAGTGCGAACCGAAGAAAACGACGTTGAATAGATTCGATTCACTCGGCGCCATTATCATAGCATGGACTCCAGACCGCTGAACAGTACTCCAGTGTCGAACGAACGAGGTAGTGTACGTCGTTGAAGTATAAGAGAAATATCAACGGTCCCAGATGGCCACCCTGTGGTATCCCGGACGTGGCGCAGAAACTCCTTGAACGAAGGTCACCCAAGGCAACTGTCAATTGACGCCCTGTGAGATATGATCGAAACCATCTTAAAAGATTACCACCAACTCCTAGGCGGTTAAGTTTAGTGATCGCGATATCATGATTCAACTTGTCGAAAGCTGCCGTTAAATCTGTGTAGATCACGTCCGTTTGGCATCGAGCGATCATACCATCAGTGATGTACGACGTAAGGCACAACCCAACAAACAATCACTCATTAAATAAACATCATTTTGGCGATTTAATTCAGCAGTGTGTTGAATAATCTCTGAACTATTTTCAATCACTGCTTTTGTTCAGGCATTATTCACACAAATTTGGAGAAGTTATCAAGCTGTCGCCAAGTGCTTTTGGACACTAGCAATTGCATATGCTTAAGAAGCAAGTTTGCAGCAATAGAGTTCAGCAGATAATTGAATAACTGCTGTTTAAGTGCTACACACAACTTGAGGCTGATTCCGAGAGTAAAAGTGACCTTTGTTGAGCTAATCGAGTTTTTTTTTATCAATAATATATTCTCTCTTAGTTACTTAATAGTAATAACGACATTTTTCTTCAACATCATTAAGCATATTAAAAAGCTGTGGTGTATTTTATAGAACTTTTGTTCAACTTATTTCAATGCGTAAAAAAAATATTTTCGGTATTTTTGTGTGATTTTCCATACGATACAAACATTTTATACTATGCATATTTAATTTGGTATTATTATACGTGTACATTAACAGAAACATTATGTAACATTTAATTATTAACATTTAATAGCGAGATTTGAACCATCAACCTTTGTATCCTCAACTACGTGACTTACCAACTGCGCTATCCTAGAATTGAATGAAGTATAAACAAATCGTCTATATAAGCTCAATGTTATATATTGAATAGTAGCCGAAGTGATGCTTTAATTGAGCTACATTGACATTCTATTTATAGCATTGTCTGTAAATAAGCAACATCAGTGCTTAATTAAAGCTTCTAAATGTTGTTATTAAACGTCTGAATTAGCAAGCTGTACACAAGTTTTGATATTGGATGTTCGGTTTTACTACGTGCATTACTGACAAGGGCATGTTGAACAAGAGACGATTAAAAGATATGACAATGTTTTCTGCTGTTATTTTGATGGGTTATGTAAACAGAAGCATGTGAGCTCTTGAAAACACGTCAATACTTTTTCACCTGCACCATAAATGAACAACACAGGAACGAAAACTTAAGAATTAACTGAATTCAATGAATATCTATATCATTTATCTAGCATAACTTTAAGTTGAAGAAGAAATATTGAGCCAAAATTACGAACACTTCGGAGGCTTTACTACGGCATTCAAACAACTTTTATTTTAATTGTAGTTTATTTTGCTGACTATTGGTTTAAGCCACAGCTATTATTCAACTAAGTATAAGGTTTAATTGGCAAAGCTAGTTAAAAGGCGTTACATTAGAGACATAAACTGTAATTCAACTAATTGTTCAGTGGTTGAATAAAAGTCAATTAAGACACCTGTGTAAAGCTTGTGTATTATTTTACTTCAGCTTATAATTGGATCAGTTTAATAGTGATGTACATTACAGCTGCTATTCAATTCAATATCAGGTTTTATTAGCTAGGCTATATAAACGATATTTAAACAGATTTATAAACTGTTATTCATCTCTTTGTTGAACTGTGTAAATTTAGTTACATATAAATGCTGGAATAGCTTTTACTAAGCAAGTTATTCAAACAAAATGAAACACTTGAATTAATGTTAATATTTCAATTGAGAACATGGTTATTCAGCTTCTATTTCAGTCAGATTTTTTATTCAGCTGCGATAGTCGTATTTCAGCTTTAATAAAACATGTATGCTTATTTACTGCTTTCGTTTGTTTGTTGGGAATAGGTTTGTAGTTGTGGAACGCCCTGGTGATAATCCGTGCTGGTCGTAACTTAACACTAATATGTGTAAAAAGTGAGTTCTTAACGACCAGTTCAAAAAGCTTCGATACAGCGTTTAACGATGTGATTCCTCGGTAGTTGTTCACGCCCCGCTTGCTTCCTTTTTTATATACCGGAAACATGCTGAATAGCCCCTGCGTGGAAAGAGGAACGTTCATGGTCGGGACGGAGGAAGCCGCTGTGAGTTGGAGTCCATGCAATGCCCGCAAGGTTGAAATCTCCCAAAATAATCATTTCATCATGGAGGGCAACCGTATTCGAAATAGCAGAAACAGATCGGCAATGCGCATCAATTAGGTCTAAATCCCGAGTTAGATCCGGAGGAATGTACACCGCACAAAGGAATAGATTACGGCCTCCAAGCTGAATTGCTACCCAAACTTGTTCTACGGTGATCCAGGAATTGTCTTCAACTGCACTTGCTTTCAACCTGACACTAACTGCAACGAGAACACCACCGCCGGTCAATTTCCTACTGTTGTTTATGTTCCGATCGCAACGGAAAACTTCGTAACCATCTCCAAAAACATAACTAGAAACAGTCCTAGAATCCAGCCATGTCTCGGTTAAGACTATAATGTCGTAGCAATGATCCATGAACGCTAACCGATAATCATCAATAAGGCCGTTCATTCCGCCAACATTCTGGTAGCAGATTACAAGGTCCGAATTCCGACGTTCAAGGTTTGTAGCACTGGGAAAGGAAATACCATCAGAGCGGGAAGTGTCCGTTTGTTGACCATACTTGCCGTTACTTGGAATCTGGAAGACCCCCCAGGACCGGGACGGGTGCTGGTCGCTGGCAGGTAGGGCTCGACTGCGTTGAGCGGAATAGGGGCTTCCTCAAGACTAGCGGCAATTGTGCGTCCCGGTATCCTGCTTGCAAACGTTGATGGAAGCTGGCTAGAAGATGAACTAGAAACGACGAACGAATCAGGCAACGAATTGTTCGAATTCACAGAATTCTTGCCTGTAGTAGAAGTTCGGTGTAGAACAAGGTCGATGAAGGCTATTTTTATTTGTATGATCACTCCGATCAGAAGCAATAGAAATATTGAAATTGGTGTTGGAGGCAGTGCTGGAACACGGAAGCAGATCAGGCAAAGAATTGATACTAACAGAAGCATACTTTATGTGTAAATATTAACCAACTTTATGTGTATGTGTATGTGTATGTATGAAATAGATCGTACTATTATTACAATACACCAACGCGGGCCTACGTGAGCCTCGCGGTTATATTCCTGATATAACCCACCTCCCCAAGTAACACCAGAAACATCTTCTTTGACAAGATATAAGAACTTTGTTGTAAAGAAGTCGTGTGGATGAAATACCAAACATGGCTAGTCTTGAAAAACTTTTGAGTATGTTTTTCTACACATATTTGGTTAAAACGTGGTACCAGAACAGCGAATACATTTTCGTTCAATATTTGTTCGATCAACTTGAATTTTACTTCTTGAAGACATCGGTTACTGTTTTTCATCTTACCACTACAAACTATCTTTACTCACTTTTGAGTTGCCATACTTTTGTCTGATTTGAGTCAAATGAACTTATTTGTGGGTTGTTTAGAAATAGCGTGTATGCTAGATGTTTGTAAATATGTTGATATGTTGCATTCAAGATGAATTTGAAACATGTTTTTAATATCCTCATGCAATAGTGAATTTATTCAATATAGATTGTGAATCCAATACAGTGACGGCTGAAAATATGTTTATTTGAAATACTGGAATAAAAAAAAACACTACCTAAATGTAAGATTGTGATGCCACTCACTGATTCAAATAGAAGCGAAATTGGGCATAGGGGTTTAATCAAATGTAACATAATGCAACATTTGGGAGATTGTTTAGTATTTTTTATAAATTGTTACGCTCAATTTGTGGGGAGTCTTTTGAGATGTAGCTATGCACAACAAAATAGAAAAATTGTATCTGTATTTTCATTCATACTGAAATTACTCGGTTCAATTCTACAACAAAATCGCAGAAAAGAAAAAGAAAGAACATTTGAAAATCAAATGTGTTGCTAATGTTTTACCCGTACTGTAGACTTGTACTGTAGGACTGTAGACTTGGAAAATCGCCATGTTGGTTTTTGTGAATTCCATAAAGAAATCTCACTCAAATTCAATAATTTATTCGGGGTACCTTCTACGTTTTTTAATCCAATCGATGGCGCATGAAATTAGGGAAGGTAAAACGGAAAGTTGCACTGCTAACCTTGAGCCGCATTTAAAATTTTGACACAACTTCCATGCGTAAAGCACTTTTACTTTCCAATTTGAAAAAGTTATAAACAATCATCCTTAACGCGTAAAATATAACTAGCTACGATATCGTATCGCTATTAATTCTTGTTTATATTTTTTTTTACTTTGTTCATACCGTGCTTGCTTAGACAAAACATGTCATTATGTTATAAGCATGCTGTTGGAAGCATCCATAGAACATAATATTTGTCTTATGGATGTTCTACAAAACATTTGGTATGACCTAAAAGATGTTCAAAAATGCCACATTTATTGCGCTTTTTCGGTTATATGCGTGTATGAAATTAAGTAAATGACGTTAGAAAAAAAACATGAGCTTGGTCTAAAACTTGTATTATTAACATGAATATGACAAGTGGTGTTACGTGGGTCTAATTCAGGGATGCCAGATATTTTTTTCAAATGTCTGTGATAAAAATTTGAAATGTCTGGGAATGCCTATAAAAGTCTGTAATTTTTTTTACAAAATTAGACTTCTTTCAACGAAAAGACGAAAGCGAGTTAAATCATTTTCTCTACGTTGTGATTATGTAAACATTTCTGCATCTATTTCTTGGATTATATGCAACCTTACACTATTGTTTCATATTTTTAAAGTGACACTGAAGCATAGATGACACAATTTTCTATAGTTTTTTTCCCCTGTAAAGTTTTTTTTCCAGTTTTGTATTTGAAAATCAAAATTTAATTTTCATTTGATTACATAAATGATGAAATTGAATTTAAAATTTTCATTTTTAATTCATTAGTTAAAAACTATAATGACATTAAAAAGGATTTTTTTTGTAGATTAAGTCTGAGGGCTGAATCACGAGGAAAATTTTAGCAAAACTTTGGGAAAGTACTCTCCAGAATTTCTTAGAAAATATTCTTAAAGTTGTTAGAAGTTTCTTCCTGAACTTCTGAGAATTTATTCACTGAACTACGAGACAGTTCATCCTATACTTCTGGAAAGTTTCTTCCTGCTGTTATCAAAAGTATCCTACCTGAACATCTGAGATTTCCTGAACTTCGAAAAGTTCTCATTCTGAAATGCTGGAATGTTCGATTTGGAATTTAGGGAAGCTCTCTAGCACTTCTGGGTAGTTCCAACTAAACTTTTGGTCTCTTCGGAACTTCAGGAGTATGAGTCCTCTTGTGAACTTCTGAGGAGTTCTTTACTGATTTAAAAAATCCATCTTGATCCTACAAGTAGTGCCCTCTATGGTAAGTTTCTTCCTGAAATTCGTAGATGTTTTTTCCTGAGCTTATTCTATCCAAATCCCTGATTGGTCCCATCCTGACCTGTGGGGAACGTTTGATTGAAACTTTGAGAAAGCTGTCTCCAAAATTTTTAGAAAAGTCCCTAAATTTGTTCTTGAAGTTTCTTCCTGACTTCTGAAAAGTCTTCTTCAGAACTTTTGGGAAGTTTTCTCCAGAACTTTAGGGAAGTTTGTTCAGAAAATATTGACAAATACGTGCTCAAAGGAAGCACCCCCAATGCTCCTGGAAAGTTTCATTCTGTTCTCTCTTAATAATTTGGAGAAATCCGTTTTCTGAAATTTTGAAATGTTCACCCTTGAAAAAGCCTTGAAGTCTTGAAAAAGATGCCTAGCACTTCTAGGAAGTTCCAAGTAATCTATTGAGAAGTTTTTTCCGGAAATTCTGGGAAGTCCTCCTCAACTTCTATCACGCATCATCCGGAGGAACTTTTTTTTTTCTGATTTTCTGAGAAATTGTAGGTAGTGCCCTTCCTGGTTAGTTCCCATCTGAAATTTGGGGAAGTTTTTTTTCTGAACTTCTGGGAAGTTCAATCTCTTCCTGAACTTCTAGAAACTATCTTCAATTGTAAACTTCCCTGGATATGCCCTAAATTGTAGGTATTTTCTTTCTATACTTCTAGGAATCTAGGACTGATTCAGGGATTTACCTCTAAATCCCTAGTGCAAATGTACTAAAATGCGTTGAGTAGTACTTTGGGAAAAAAAAAAATCTGAGCTTTATGATTTATTTCCATAGCTCATAACTTTTACCGTTGTTCTGTCCCCGAGTGGCAACCGGCTGGGCTTTAGAGCAAATGTAGGATCACAAAAGTAATAGTATTCAAACGATAAAATAAAATTTACTATTTGTTATAACAATTAGAGTATATAATTTTAGTTATACATCTTCCAGTTCATACCCTAGTACGTTTTAAATCCGAAGTTCAGAGAGTATCTTTATTTGAAATTTAAAAATATTTCAAATGTCTGTAAAAGTCTGCAACGTAAATAAAATGTCTGCTAAATGTCTGTATCGTTAAAAAAATCTGCAACAAAGATGAAAAGTCTGCAAATTTACAGACATGTCTGTGAATATGGCATCC